>CAXIVR010000012.1:80026969-80332583 GCA_964035755.1 Teleogryllus oceanicus
CGGCAATTCATCAGCCCCAAGAAGACAGCCGCTCCTGGCTGCGTGGTGGGGGTGAAGGAGTCGGTTTGGCAGCGGCGAGCGCGAGGCCTTGGGGTTTGGGGGTGGGGTTGAGGGGAGAAAGCGAAGGAAACGAGGCGGCAGGACGGCGGCGGGCGCGGGGCCTTGGGAGTCTGCAGAGAGACATGGGGCGGTGCAGGTGATGTAGGCGCGGGTGGAGACCGAAGTTTAAGGTGTCTCGGGGTTGCGGAGCTGGGAGGGCGAAGGGGATGGTTTCCGAGGCAGGCTCTGGCTAATGAGGCCAACGGGGTGGCGACGTTATGTCTAACCTTCGAAATTGAGGTCGTAATTGAAAAAAATATGTGAGAGGGCGTGACAGGAGCAGAGAATGACAGAAGGAGCTATTATTGAGCTCCTTTGGCGAGATTAAAATAGTAAGCGTGCTCGCAAGTAACCAGTCAAAATATTTGTGCCGTCGTAGAGATATAAACTGAGGTATTACCCTCAGCACTAAGCCACTTTTGTGCTTAGATCAGTGTTATTTTTCCCTACATTGTCGGTTCACTGCATTAGTCGTTAAAGCGAACATTATTTATTCTATATTATAATTTATTGGTAATAAAATACTGCAAACAGAATCTGTATAAAAGTTATTAACAGTTATTAAATAAAATTTTTTAAACCTTTCATAATCGACAAACATAGAAGTTGTGAGCCTTGAGATATAGTTTTTCGGATGAGATTTTTTGTGAAAAAAATATACATATAAGAAATATATTTCATACTTTCTCAGAAATTTCCGCGTTATTTTAATGAAATGCACATTAAAATAATTATCATGAACGCACAAATTTCATGTACACATGTACATTAGAATGCAAGATTCAAAGCTTTATGGACTTATCTGGAAGGAATAAATGAATGATGTTGATGGACTGGTGAATGCATGAGATGAATGATGAATGACAGGAGAAACGAGAGAACCTTTTCATTAAATCTACACTGACTTTAACTTATTTACATTTAATGTTGAAATATATTAAACTCTTGTTAATGTACAAGGTTACATTAAGCTTCATTTACAATACATGAATCTACGACATTCATCTCTACATAAACTTTATTGACATTTCTGCCTCTATACGACTAAGAATCCGAATTTTTTTGAAATGGGCCGTAAGTGCTCGATTGCCTATCTTGAAACGACAAAAGAGGGCATTCCATTTCGCGGGAACTGTTCTGAAGGCATAGAAAGCCACCGGTGCTCCGGCTTTTTCGCGGGATGGAACCCCGTGTGGGTAGGCAGCGCGATACGTGATCGCAGGCGTGGCCGGGAGGGCTAGATGGGTGAAGGGCGCGGAAGAGGGCGGGTGCGGGCGGTGGGCGAGTGTGGCCCGGCAAAGCGGAGAGGCAGCGTTCGAGATAGGGCTGGGCGGCGGCGCGTGATTGATCGCGGGCCGCTCGTGTCCGTCTGCGCCGCGCCGCCCCGGCTTTGTCTCAGCGTTCCGTGTCAAGGCTGCCCTCCGTCGCCTGCAGCCCCAGCCCGCCGACCCCGATCGCCTCCGCCCCATCTACGAGGTCACCACTTGGGCACATCGGTTTGCAACATATAATCAGCTTTCATCGTATACTGAGTTCTATTGTGTAATACTTTATCTTATTCATTTTACACTCGAACATAATCTAACATTGGAAGTTTTTCAATTGATGTGTTCCTTATGACTACGTCAGAACTGGACAGACGTTTGAAATGTGGACAGTGTTCATTGTTGTTATTAAATTAACGCAAATATGTCTCGAGAAACGTTTGTCTATGTAGTACATATTTGGCATATTTATTACCATAAATTCCGTTCCCTAGTGATATCATTAATGATGTGAATCTGTAATAAAAATGTAGTTGTATGTAACGTACCTGTTGTCCCACAACATTTCTTGCGGATTTGTCATGTTATGGTATAATTTTTATTCAATAAAATTATGTAATACGCTCCTAGAAAAGATGCAGCACATTTGCACTTAAACATGCACCTATTTTAGCACCTACATTAGGAAAAGTTTGCCCCTTGAAGTCCGGCCTCTACTTATGACGTTTCCGTAAACATCGACAATGGGGCTCTATAAGAAACAACGTTTGTTTCAGAGGTGAATATCATTTCAATTTACGGGGAGTCTCAAAATATTACCTAACATTAAGAAGGTGAATTGCGATAAAGTAGATATTTATCAAAAAAATAATTTCTTGGTCACCTTTGTAACTACTATTCTTTATTCATATAACATACTATTTATTATGAACCCTTCCTGTTATTTTCAGATCAAACGATACAACCCCAAAAGCCCGGAATGTTTTTTCCCAATTCAACACAAAATTTTAAAAGGGGGCGGTTTTTGGTTGAACACGAAAATACCCAACGAGCTCTCTCCGCTCCAACGCTGGCGAGCGGCGGCCTCGGGCGGGCGAGGGCCCCGTTCATTAAGGCGCCGAGCGGAGCACGGAGCGCGCACGCCGTCGCCTCCAATATTTACGCGAAGGGCCGCCTGTATGGCGCGGCGCCACCTCCGGGAGCACGGCCGCCGGCTCGCGCCACACGGCACCGCCTCCAACACTGGGCAGAATGCGCGCGGGCGGGTGAAATTTATTTTTAAGTTTCATGGAACGGAGTACCACAATCTCAAAAGTAGAAACAACCATAGCCAAGTTTAACTTGGGGATAAATGCAGTGAATCCACGCATAAAATAAAGATAGATTCAACCACCCGTAAATCATAAAACCTAAGCTCCTTAACATAATCATTTACGTTCCTCTTTCTAATTAACAATCAAATTTAATCGACAATTAATTCAGAGTGCAAACTACTTATACGTTATTGATAGTTAATTCCAACATATCATTCACTAATCTTATGTACTATTAAATCACGTGAAAGATTATATAGTCGAACAAGAAGAAATAAATTTAAAAAAAACGTGTACCATCTCTCTCGTAGAAACCTCGGTAATGCTGTAGAGGCTTAACAATCTTGCACATCACAACCATCGTCTTTCAAGTTGCGTAAAAAGAAAATGTGCTTGACAAATATATTAATATGTTTGCTTTATAATTCTTGCAGTATCTGATAGATTATGGCGATGAAAAACGTCAACATGTTGTACATGATAAATTTGTTATTTGATTTTATTGTGTATTTTATCCTTTTCAATAAAAAAAAAAGTAAAAAACGGTCTAAAACAAAATGGGGTCATAGGCAAACTAATTCTAGCGAGACCAACAGAGAGTAAATTAAGTATTAATGTAGAAAGCGAAGTCTCTGGATGTCCGGATAAGATCGTGACCGTAATGTAGCGGTGAGACCGCTCGCCCTGTACCACTGGGACCGGGCTTCGGGTCCCAATCGATCCGTGTGGAATGTGTGGTCGACACAGCGAGTTGGCGGTTTAATCGGGGTTCCGTCGTTTTCCCTACCTCCCATTCCACCATTGCTGTATCATGATTCATATCAAATATTCATAATCGCAAATCCGTGACATTAATTCATACCAGGGACGGGTCGGGCATCGTAATAAAGTCGTAAGATAACGTGAACTAGGAGAACTAGGTTTGATACACAATTGGGTGAATTATTGCTTTGAACAAGTTGTATACATGAACTTGTTATAGACGTCATATATCGTACTGAGTATATCTCCGATGTATTTTTCACTTGAGAAGAGAATTGAGAAGTAAGATAATTTTGTTGAAATTTTGCTAATGAAGACAAAAGAACGTTGTTTTTTTTTAGTGCCAGACCGTTTAGAGTTGATTATAAGTATTTCAGGGTCGCGGATTCCAAAAATGGTAAGTGCTTGGCTGCATCCGCAGTAGTTTTCAAGATACAGTGAAAATATCGATTTTCGTCACTTTCGGAATCACAGTTCATTTGAGTTAATAGGCATAGTATATTTTCATTATTATTTCATTATAAACTGACAAATTTGAATTCCCAGCTCCTTTTTAGTAATGTGCACTTTTTCTTTCACATATTTTTAGTAATTAGGTTATGTATTTAGAAATAAAACTTCATGTTTTTTAACCACAATAATTTATCCAATATCTCCATTCATTTTGCAAAGGTTTTCCAGCCTATCTTTCGATCAACAAAAAAGAAACGAGTTACATTAAGCAGATTTTCGTTTTTTAATTGACGTAATTTATTCCGCCTGAAGTGAATGCTGTTACATCTAGTGCAAATATCACTAAATATAATTATCAAGCCCACCCAGAACAATTATCCAAGGAACATTATACATTATCACTACTACTATCACCTACTGCGCCTTTATGATCTAATGATAACCTCCTCTCCTGTCTCTCCCTCTCCACCTTTCATTGCTCCGTTCATGTGCCCATTTGGCCACCTCACGCACAATTGCCCGTGGGCTCCCATGGAGTCGCCCCACGCAGTGATGTTTCGTGGGATTCGAACCCCGCGTGGAGCGCGTGGATGTGGCGGCCTCACTCGTCCTTCAGCCAAGGAGCGGCGTGGCGAGAGCGATGGCTCCGGGAGAAAATCATGCGTCTCCCGCTGTCTCGCCTCAATCGCAGAGACCGCTCCCACAAAGCGCCTCGCATATGTGGGCCACTATTTCTTCGTCGTGTACTTATTGAAGCTTGTGGCGGCGAACGTCTTGCCCAGCTCTACAATCAACATTTGGCTTGCAGATTAAAAGTCAGATGAATGGTGACTTTCGTCTGACAGCTCAAGGATAATTCTGAAGTGTGTACACTTCCACGACGGCATCAAATACGGCTCTGTTCCAATTGGTCAGTCATTCTGCATGAAAGAAGATGACAATGACTTTGGTTTAATAAAAGATTAAGTATTACGAACCTCAGTTGGTAATTTCTGTTGATCTGAAGATGGTGAATTTTCTTCTTTTTCAACAAAGTGACTACACAAACTATCCCTGTTCATATTTCTGTGAGATAGCAGAGCCAAAAATGAGTATTAGTTGAGAAAAAATTGACCTCTGAGGAAAGACATAGTTGCAGAGGAAAACAATATGATCAATTTACGTTTAGGTGCTCGAGAGAAAATCATTCTCCCTCCTTTGCATATCGAGCTAGGCATGAGGCAATTTGTACAGTCGTTGAGGATGAGATAGTTAGCACTTCCAGTATATTACGTACATCTCCGGGAGTCACCAACGAGAAACTGAAAGCTGAGATTTTCGACGATTTCCAAATAAGTAAGCTCGTAAATGATTCACATTTCTTGGAATCCCTGAGCGAAAGTGAAGCGAGTGCCTGGTCTTCTTTTGTTCTAGTTGTGAATAACTTTCTAGGAAAACATAAAGCAGCAACCTTTTCACAATTAGTAGAAATAATGCTTTCCATGTGCTTGGCTGCAATGAGTATTAACGCCCATTACCAACAGAGCCACTTGGATTGCTTTCTTTCACTTGAGGTAAGTGAAGAGTAAGGTGAAAAAATTCACCAAGATTTCTCCAAAAGAAGAGAGACACCAAGAAAAATTAGATACACATATTATGGCAGGCAACTGTTGGAAAATGCATCCGAGACTGCTATGGCATTTCTCACTCCATAAAATCTATTTAAAAAAATCTTTTCGGGTGTTGAATGAATAGTTGATTTTGTGAATTTTTAAAATATTTTGATGAGAAATTATGTGATTTACAGTTGTATAATTAGTATATTTCATTTATAAAAACAAATTTATTTTATTTTTCAACAAATAAACACCATTAAAGTAAATATTGTATGTCCACATGCCATTAATACCCCCAGATACTAGTACACGCGTAGTGGAAGTGGGATATATGATGATAATTCTGTATTTACAAAACTAGAACTGATAGGTCAAAACTAATACATTTTTTGCAATCAGGGACATTGAAATACTCAGAAAAAAAAAAAAATATCTGATGCACCAAAATGCGTGTTGACAAGTGTTATTATAACGTTTTTTTGAGTATTTTGCAAACTGGTTGTATATCCTTAGTACATATTTGTCTCATAATTACTTTCTTGAAAGAGGTAAATTTAATTTTTTGTTGTAAATACTTCTCACCTTCTCACTAATTTTCCTTTTGTCCTTATGGTGGTAGTAGAAATAGTGACGTTTACTTCTAGGCTATTCATCTTAAAATGCGAAAATTTTGGAGATATTGATTGAGACAAAGAATATTTTGTGAGTTTAGGCTGGTGATGACGAAAAATGAAATGTTTGCAAATCTTGAAATAATACCATAAATCATTTTAAAATATTGCATTTCTGCAAAAACCTTAAAACAACTATACAAAGAAGTATTATAAAGTATTATATTACTTAAATTATTATACTTAATATACTTAACTTATTATACTTAAAAATATAATTTTTAAGTATTATAAAATACGTAAAAATATTCATCACAAGATTAAATGGAAAATCGTTCTAAATGTAACATTCACATAGCGATACAAAATGTTTAACTGTGCAGATATATTGAAAATTTTAGTGAAAACTGGAATTAATTAGATATTTTTCGATTCATTAACCATTTCACGTGTTTTATCCCTTCAGAGCCTTCGCTTAAGCCGCCTAAAAAGAGAAGAAGCGTGCTCTGCTGTCGTTTCTGTCCGCTGAGTCTCCTCACGTCGCCCGGCTTCCCTGGCGGCGATCAAGCCGCTTTGGCCGCATCCCACCTGCCACGCAATCTCCGCCTCCTCCTCCGGCCCCGCCTTAGCTCATTGCCCACCCCGCCACCTTTCCTGCCTTCTCCTCCGTTCTCTCCGCCTTTGCAATGTCCTTCAAGGTCCCTGTCACATTTACCGACCGCCTTGAATGTACACCCACCCGTCCTCGACATTGCCCTTCCGGTATCTGTCGTTTTCTCCTTGCTCCCAGGCCTGCTGTTTTTTGTCATTCCCGGCGTTTCTTTCCCCTGCTCTCCCTGTCTTGTTTCTTAATTTTTCATCGTTTCTGTCGTTTTTCCTTTGGATTACTGCCCTTTACTAGGCACTCCGCAGGAAGCCGGAGTGGCTACTACGGACGGCGCGAGATCTCTTCCTGCTCTGCGCGTTCCCTTTAGCGTATACACTTTTCCCTTCCTCGCCCTTCCTTTCTCACTTGTTTCCGGCTCTCTCTCTCTCTCTCTCTCATCTTGTTCGCCGACTGCAAATACTTTCCCAAATACTTTCAACCAAAAGGGATTAGTGAACAATCGTGAAAACACTAATTGTGCCCATTTGCCCAGTACGCTTTTTGAATTCTTGTTTATAATGCATTAGGTGTGTATCTATAGTCAAATGCGATTAATGTAAACGTCACAATAGAAGATGAATTACGAACAAACCTAGATTATTTGCTATCGAACGAAACGGAGATGATGAGCAGGTGTTCGCATTAAAACACCTTTGTTTAAACTCCTCTTTTCCAGTTCTCAAAATGCTGGATTTACCCAGTGCCAGATTTACCCCAGGAGCTTTTATCTCACGCTCATTGATTCTTTAGTGCCCCATTAAGTCTTCTCTAACACGTAATTTCAAACATCCTACGTCTTTCTACCACTCCAGTTCAGTAAATCACTGGTCCTTTTAAATACTGGGTTTTCCTTTTATTTGCGATTTTCTCCCGTACGCCATATTTCTTCTTCTTCCACCTTCTATTGTCCCCATTTTCATGCCGCATTTGAGCTGCCCTAGTGTATCTTCTCACCCCTTCTGGAGCGTCATGCGCCACCGTCAGCAGCGACCTAATCCACGGCGCTCTCCCAGCGGCATCCACGCTCCCGTGCGGTCCGGCGTCTAATCCCATGCCGCCCTCGTTTGTTCTGCGCTCGCCGCAAAATGAAGACTCCGCGCGCCGCCGCCGGCCGAAGCCAGCGCCAGCGCAGCGGCCGCAGGGCGCGCCCCTTGAATAGTCCCACGGATGTGCATAATGTAGAGCAATTTGGACACGCGGTGGAGGTGCCGGCGCGCTCGTCTCCGCACCTCGGTGCTGGGATGAGAGGCTTGGTTATTTTGTAGGGATTTTGTAGTGGGTGAGAGACTTCTGTGGCAGTTTATTGTAGGTGCTTCCGTTTTCCTTCCTGGTCATTTCAACGTACCTCAGACGTTAAGTTTCCTTTGATTAATGTGATCAACCTTTGAACCTGCGTACAAAGCGAACGTTTGATATAAAGGAAGCTTAAAAGAATCCAACATCTTTTAATACGTTTTAAAAATTAATTCAGAATTTTAGACATTTTATTCCCCCGCTTTTGGACATACAGTTTTCTTATCGAGAGAACAGCATCAATATGTTATGTAAACTAATTATTGATATTCGCATTTTGTTTATAATATTTGGTTCAACATTCCCAAAACTCTGTACGTAAATTGAACACAATGAACAACGAAAGGTTGTAGTTCATGTCCAATGGAGACGACTTCCACCAAGAAAAGGATCGCTGAAAAGCACTACTTATTTGATCACATGACATGATATTTTCTATTTCACAACGCATACCAGTACGACTCGGTGAAAGCTCATGATCTAAAACAATTGCGCCAGGAAAGTCTCTCCGCAGTGGCATTTTTACTGGTGATGCTAGCAACAGAAATTGTGTTGGTAGCACCTGCTGCAGATTGTAACAAAAGAATACGTTCCCTTTCACTTGCTTCCCAGTGATTTGATTGCTACCAACGTGAATGGGGGCCCTGATGCGGCTCAGGGCGGAGAGACCTTCCCGGCGTACTGTATTCGTTCCTAATCTTACGTGCTTCAAGGCACCAACAAGCAACGTGACTGCCGGTCTTCTCAATCCCGCTCGTGGAGCGCGTGGCGACGCAGGCCAGGCAGGAGCCCTTTTTCTCGCGCCGCGCGCTCACTAATCCCCGGCCCCGCGCTGGCTAAGTGCCCTCGGGGCGTCACTGTCACGGACGCGTCCTAAGTGTTTCCCGGCGACTTTCTTGCCGCCCGCTCGCTCCCTCGCGGCGCGGCGCGGCCTTTTTGCGAGGGAGGGCGTCTCCGCCGTCGGGACGCTGGCCGCTGCCGCCACCCCACCTGTCAACCGCAGCTGGCCGCGGCCGACGCGACGCTGGCAGACGCCCCCCCTCCACCGCCCACCCTGCGATCCGCTCGGACATCGTTCGCCCAGTCGCTGCGTGGGTGCAGCACGCGAAAAATATTGATGAAGTCCTGGGGTTGGGATAATGGGCTTCGTGCGAGTGAAAGTTGTTGCGTTTATAAGAAGGTACGTTGTAGTGTTTATTAGAACGTGGTAATGTGATTATCAAGCTACGATCATGAGGTAAACAATCGGGAAAGCAAAATGAAGCCACAAATGATTCATAATCAGTAAGCACTGTGTCCAAATTTCATTTCCAGACTTCGTCTTCCCTTATCATTGTCTCCTGTGATGTCTTTTTTAAAATTTATTTATAAATGTGGGTAGCATGATTAAATTATTTAAAAAAAGGTTTTTAGGTTTTTTGATGTTTAATTACTATTCTAAAATTCTAAACAATTTCTTTACAACTGAATAACAGCTTAGGAAAATGAGACTCACTGGGCACATTGTCCAGATTAGCTAATTGTATATAAAAAGCATCTTTGGGGAGTATTCTTGATTCTAGTGTTATTTCTTTGTGATTAACCTACTTTTTAGTGGTTTGGAGGACTGTGCGCTAGCTTACTCATGTAATAAATGAATAGTTTTTATAGAGTATCTTTTAGAAGTGTTTATTTGTTAATAACTATTGGTTATATAGTATGTAGGAATTTGTTCTGTGGTTTATGAGAGTTATTAGAGTTTGCTGAGAGAGAGAGAGAAAGGGCCACCTCTGTCCCTCACAGCAGACACTTGCTATGTGCCCATTCATGGCTTTTGAGAAGCGTCCGCAGAATTCCTTGTCATGTGACCTTATTTACGATCTCCATCGACCCATTATGATTACTAAATGTTCAGAACAAAACTTAAGTGCGACAAGACATAGAGTTTGTAATTACTATTTACAACAGACAATGTAGCGCCAAAAATATTACTGAGGTAAGTAGAAAGACTTAGTCGACTGGACGACGCGTGTTAAAATGGCGTACAACGTTATGTGTATTACACTGGCTAGTCACACAATGAAGGTACACAAAGTTTCAGAGGCCGCGAATGAGGGGAGGAGATGGAGAAAGCATTCGATATAGTTGCGTCGTCTGACAGATTACACCTTTGTAAGATCACATTACAGTCTTAAACATTTCATTACCAGTATTTCCTCCTTTCTTGAATAATTACGTTGAATACAATGTTTTTCGAATTCTTTAAAATGTTTTCCACCGTAACAGGAGCTACTAGTGCGATCCCGCCCTCCAATACCGGAGAAATTGAGGGCTTGGCGCTCGGGGCAGGTGGCATAGCCGCCTCCCCCGCGCCGCTTTCGCGCCCAAACTCGGTTCGCGCACGCGACGACCCACGGAGCGGTAATGCCAACGTGGGCGTTTGAATAGGTCTGAACGTTACAAAAAATTTGCACTTGAAATATAATATCCGAAAAGTGCGTGTTCTACGTATGCCATTTCGCTATGACAAATGGGTGAAAGGAGACACGCGCTGCGGCAAAATTTGAAGCAATTAATTAAGTACTGCGATAATAACTATATTTGATAATTTCTGTTTTTTTTTTTAAATTTATTCTCTTCCTGTTCGGCAGTTTTGCCTTTCAGGGGTTTGTACATTTTTATTTATAATACATAACGTTTGGGTATTCACTTTTGAGTATACAACCTCTCACTCTTGTATCTTACTAAGCTAATTTACAGGATTAATGCTTATATTTCTAATACAACTAAACAATTTGACATACAATACATGAATTTTACTTACATTATACATTCTTAAATCTAGATACACTCTATACATACATTGGAATGAAGATTTACAAATTTAATACATTTTTATGGGGGTTTGAACATGTCTTTGGGATATCGAGAGCGAATTCTTTTGGGATTGTTTAAAGTTTTTCCCATGGTGAATTTAGTACTGCAAGGAGAGGATGAAAGAAGAGTAAAAAAATTGTTACAGTTTTTTCTTATATATTCAATTAAGGGTTCTATTTGCAGTTCTCTTTGAATATGTGTATTTGAAATGAACCCAAGGGGCCTTTGCACATTTTCGTAAAAATTTGTTCTGTACTATTTGGAGTTTTTCAATGTTGGTTTTAGTAGTGTTATTCCAGACCGGACAGGCATATGTGAGTGATGGTCTAATAATGGATTTAAATATTAAGATAGCACATTACAAATTTAAGGCTGAGCGGAAGTTAATTAATGGGTATAGTTTTGAAATTTTGGCGTATGTTGCATTGGTTATTACTTCAATGTGCTTTTTCCAAGTTAACTTGCTATCAATATGAACCCCAAGGTATTTTACTGGTGTATCGGATGGAAGCCATGGGATTGTTGTGTTATTTAATACTAGTGGGCGAGGTAACTTTGGTTTACAAAGAGTAAAAATTTTTGCCTGGTTTTAGTTGCGTTTATTTTTATTCTCCACTGTTGAGCCCACTCTAGAAAGCATGAGATATCCGCCTGGATGTTATCTTTTGCTATTTTTATATCTCCATTGGTTGTGTATATTGCAGTATCATCTGCGAATAGTGCAAGATTTGAGTCTCCTAATGTGGGAATGTCTGAAAAATAAACATTGAAGAGGAGTGGCGATAGTGCAGAACCTTGAGGTACCCCTGCTCCTATTGTTCTAGTTTGTGAAAGTGCGCTGTTAACTTTAACTCTATACGTTCGGTCTGCAATAAAACTACTTATAATATCTTGTAAATAGAAAGGTACTCCCAGATGTTTGAGTTTGAAAAGTAATCCAGTATGCCAAACTTTATCGAAAGCTTTCTACGTCTAAAAACAATCCTATTGTATGCTGTTTATTATGGAAACCGTTTGCAATTTGTTCTACCAGGCGGATGAGCTGATGAGTTGTACAATAATTTTGCCCAAATCCGAACTGCTCATCTGGCAATGCTCTTATTTCTATGAGGTATTTGCTAAGTCTTTTTTGTATCAGTTTCTCAAATATTTTAGATAAAGAGGATAATAGGCTAATAGGCCTATAGCTCGTTACTTCCTTCGGATTTTTGCCTGGTTTACTGAATGGAAGGATAATGGCTTGTTTCCATGATATTGGATAATACCCAGTTCTAAGTGCTGAGTTGTACACTGCTGCCAGAACTGCAATCGAGCTTCTTGGTAGTTCTTTCAAGACTCTGTTTGTTATTTGGTCATGCCCGGGAGCCTTCCTAATTTTGAGGTTATTTATAATTGTAGCTATTTCGTGGGGGCTAATAAATTTTATTGGGGTGGGTACTCTGTAGTACGTGTCTCTCATATACTCTTCAATTTCTTTGTTATGCTTAACATCGATCATTGGGTTGGGGGTAAAAGTTTTTTCAAAATTTTCGGCGATATAATCGGCCTTTTCTTGGTCCGTATGTACAAAATTTCCTGTTTGGGTGTTTAGAGGAGGAATATTTGTTTTTCTCCTGTTATAGTTTTTATTGTTGTCCACAGCCGTTTTGAATTAGGATGTATTTGGGATAGATAAATTTGAAAGTTTGAATACCTTAAATTATCTAATTCGATTTTGATTATCCTCGCTAGTTTGTTTATTTTTCTTTTGTAATTAGGATTTCTATTTATTTGCCATTCCCTTCTCAGTTTTCGTTTTTTATTTATCAGATTCAAAAGTTCTTTAGGCAAATTCCTACACGATCTCTGTGGTGGAAGGGATGGTATAATACTTTAATTCAGGTTTTTATGAATTGCATTGTTTATTCTGTTTATCTCTAATTCAAGTTGAGTATTATTTTGAATTGAATATGGAAATTCAAGGTTTTGGGACATTAGATAGCGAAATTTATTCCAGTTGATGTTTGTGTTTAGTGTTTTATTGGCGCTATCTTTTATTGGAATTTTTCCTTGGAAGGAGCAAATAACTGGATTATGATCCGAATCTAGATCCGGAAAACCGTTTGATAAATTGGGAAGTTGATTCCTTGAGAGATTATTATATCTAAGATATCTGGGATGATTCTATTGTTGTAAGGATAGTGAGTTGGTTCACTGGGTGCTTGGATATCTAAATTCTCGTCAGTTATTAGCTGCAATAGCTTTCTACCATGTGTTGAGGTTGAATTGCAACCCCAAGCTGTGTTCTTGCTATTTAAGTCCCCTATTATAAGAACTTTTGAATGCTTCTTGAAAATATTTTTATAAATAGCTTGTGGGAAAGGGTAGTTAGGTGGTTTATATGCTGATACAATCACAATTTCCTCATTATTCACGTAAGTTACAATTGCTACTGTTTCTAGGTTTTTGTCTGATGAAATCTCTATTTGGGAATGTTTTATGCTTTTGTGAATTAAGATTGCCACCCCTCCTGAAGCTCAGTGTGTTAACCTGTCGTTTCTATATATTGCATATCCTTTAACTTTAAATTTTTCACTTGGCAGTAAATGCGTTTCGGTTATGCATGCTATTTTTATTTTATTTTCATTTAGAAAGTGAATGAATGAATTTATTTGGCGTTTTATGCCATTTGCATTCCAGTTTAATAACCTCGTTTCTTCATAATTATTTAATGCCATTAACAAGAGCAGGAACTAACGATTGAATCATTGTTTGTAGCTGAGGAACAATAATTGCTAATATTTGATTTACTATTGTGCTAATTAAATTGGAATTGTTTGCATTGTTGGAATTTTGGGTTCTCCAGTTTGAATTAAGATTTTCGTAGTTTTGATAAGGCAAAGGCATATTTACTTTAGGAAGTGGGGGAAAGTTTCGAATGTTATCAGCTGGTGGCTGCCCCTTGAAGGTTGCTTACCGCCACTGTTTGAATTGGAGGTATGAGCATTAAGACCTTGCCATTGCTTTCGTCCACTTTCTGCTTCTTTAAATTTTTTGCAGCCACGATAATTCGCAGTGTGATTTCCCCCACAGTTACAACAAATCGGTTGTTCTCTTTTTGATCTAGTACACTGCGAGTAATGATGTGACCCATCACAACGAACACACCTTGGATTTAATTTACAGTTAGCTTGGGTGTGTTTGAATCTCTGACAACGCTTACATTGTATCACTTTGTTTGGAGCGTTTCGCATGCGCACTTTGATTACAGAATAAAATAATTTAGTTTCATTAAATATTGATTTAGCATTTTCAGTGTTCGTTAAATCTACAGCACAGGACCATAGAGGTTCTCTATTTTTATTATATAGCCTTGTTACGCTTGTCACTGGGTACGTAAGCCTTACTAATTCATCATATACTTCTTTCTGAGAATAAGCTACAGGTATACTATGACTGTGAGCTTAGAATGATAGGATCTCTGAATGAATGATATTGGATATTATTCCCATCACAAAATTTTCTGTATTCTCTGTAGTCTTCAATTGTTACAAAGTTCACTTGATAAAAGTCTTTTTGCTGTTTAATAGTAAACTCGTTTTTGGCTACTTTTTTAATATCACTAACTAGAAGTAGATATCCGTTGTCGTTAACATTATGAATGAATATTGGTGGAATTTTTACAGTTATATCACTTGCAAAATTATCACGATTGTCCAAATTTCTAAGTAATTCATAGCTTACTGGTACGTTGTACCTAATATTATCCTCTGTTCCATGGTCAGAATCGAACCTTTTCCTCTTGTTTGAATCAAAGCACACATTGCCGTTTAGACTCACGTTCTGTGATGCATTTTCCTGATGTTCACCTGCATGTGGTGTTACTGGCGGAAGAAAGGCGCCCACTGATGACGATGAAGGTGTGAATCCCTGACCGTAGAATTCACCGCTGTTGGGATTTTCATTGGTCACTTCCATTGACTGCACAATTAACCCTGAGGTTTCAAGTAGCCCCAGAGGGCACTATCTACACTCATTTTTCACTGATATATCGTTGCACTGTTTGTTGGTTGTTGTTTTACTTATATCACCAAATACAGAATATCACCAAATATTACTGCTTATAAAACAAAATACACAGTTAAATCACATCGCCCAGTCACCTCGGTCACCACAGTTGTAACTGAACCAAGACTACTAAGCGGAGCGCGATCTGCACCGTGCCGTGGTCAGCAGTAGAATGTTGTTGATAATTTCTGTTATCGTTTTAAGCGGATGTTGTCTTCTATTAGGGCTTCTGGTAGTATGTAGGCTACTCAAGGATACTTTGTGTGGGTTACCCTCAGTAGTATGATTAGAATACGCTGTTCTTAATATTACATAACTTATTTAGGCCCTGCATTTATTTACTAGGTGAAATACATTTACTGAGGTAGTGTAGGTTGTATACTGAATTATTGCCGTGTGACCATCATCTTTGTTCCGACAACACATGAAGAGTCAATGCCGATATAGTTACATTGGGGGTAAATAGCAAAAAAACATTCTAGCCCAAAAAGCTAACATATTTCCGAGTGATGACCCCCAAAACTTGTTCGTTCTAACTTTATTTTTATTAAATTTATTTGACATGAAAATTCACACAGGTTTTTTTCTTGCTCGCCTTTCTACGATAAATGGACATCAAAGATTGAAAAAGGCGACAGTAGCTTGCTGTTAACAAAATATTAATTTCAGGAGAACATTCTTGACATGTACCTTGGTATACGTGGCATGTATCACGTGTACCCGCATACTCACAATCTCATGATGATATTCTCTTTTTTGCCCGTCTCCAAAAACCCTTTACGAGGAGGCTGCAACTTAATTTGGAACTGAAAGCATTAAATCAATTAAGCCCGGACCACAGACTAACCACATACTCCTTCTTCCTCCCGACTCTCTCTCTCACGCTGTCTCTCTTTCTCTCTTCCTCCACGCTCTCTGAATCCCGCAAACCTACAGCAACAGCAGCTTCCTCAATCTCCACCTCTGCTCATTCCACCTCCACCGCCATGCCAACCACCTCGTATAAATCTCCAGCATTTTCATTAAACGAAAGGCACTTGCGCGCCAACCGGCTCTCGCAACGGAAAATTTTCGATATTGGCATTAATACACGCGGCGCGCATACGGCCCTTCCGCCTGCTGCTCACGCGATTGCGTTCGCGTGTGCGTGTGTGCGTGCGCACGCGCGTTTCTGTCTCCGCGCGCGATAAATCGCGGCGCAGATAACTCCCGCCCGGTCGCACTGGACTTTTTTTTTTATCAGTATTCAGAAGTTTTAATTCGTCCCGCCTGCCCTCCTGGGAAAGAGGACTGATTTCCGTATTAAATGTCTGTTTTGATAAATACTTCCACCCTCTCGTCCCCCGGCGGCCTGTATTAATTATTCGGATCCCACCGAGCATATAAAATATGGACTGCATAATCCGCCGGCTGTAAAAATAAAAACAGAATAGAGTAAAAAAGTGAACCTTTAACGTGGGTCGGAAGTGCGCCGAAATGCCCGCCGCGTGGCGCGTCGTATGTCGCAATGCGAGGGAGGGTCCACGAATGTTTTAATGTCATTAGCTGTTAATTGTGACTGACGGCCGTTCCCAGGGCCAGCGTTATGGTCACGCCGCAATTGGCGGCGTTTTTTCGCCCCCCCCCCTGCGTCCGCCGCGCGCGACCTCGCGCCGCTCATAGCGCTGGGGAGGGGGGACACCACCCTGTGGCGATGATTAGCCTGGAAAATGTGATATCATTACGGACATGTGACCCTTGAATGTTGCACGGTTTAATTGTCTGATGCTATTTCTGGCGGCTTGGAAATGTAGGTCGGAAAGGTAGATGACGAACCTTCGTGAAGTATTTGAGCCCTTAGGATTAAGATTTTAGTAGTATATTCAATATCATTCCCTCGGACTTTGTCTTTCACTCACACACCCACACCGTTACGTGCTCTCTAATTCATCCATTCATTCACTCTCTTTCTCTCCCTCTGTCCCTCCTTTTCCCTCTCAATTTGTTTATACATGTTGGTTCACTTTTGGTTATGTGATATATTTGCTCTGAAATGATGTTCACTAATCAAGGAGTACTCGCATTAGTGACTGGATTCATCCCACATGTGACTCATTCCACATGTCGCACTGGTGCCTTGTGGTACACCGATGGTTAGATTGAAAGGCAGGATATGAATAAATTGTTGCAAGGATAAAAGTATTGTGTTACGTACGTATTCGTACATTTAATGAGACAGTGTGAAAGTTATTGCTGCTACACATTTCATACGTACGCATTCGCTTTAGTGAATTGTAATGTGTATTCGAAAATATCTGTATGAATTCTATCGACGTGCAGATTTAAAGTACGGGTATACTGATTTCCTAAAGCACATATTGCTCTACAAAGCTACTTATTTCCACATTAACAATAGTGAGTATTGCACGTATGAACGCAAGTGTGCACATTATTTAACACTGAATGGCCCAAAAAACTAATGATACACAAGATTATGTAGATATCATCTATTATACTCGAATTACTCATATTGCTCCGACCAAAGAATCAAAACGCGATCCGTTTCTCGAAATACAATTGACGTAATTGGCAGCTATTATCGCTGTGAACGGTCGCCGGAAGGAGGTCGCCAGAGACGTTCCACGCGCCACTCCGTCGCCGGGCCCCACCCTTTCAGAGCCCCAGTCGTGGAAGGGCGGCGGGAGGGGGCGTCGGGTTGCGCGGAGGGTGCCATTGGGGGCGGCCAAGCGTCCAATTTAGGCCCTGTGCGGCATTCATTCGGATCGGCCCCGCAGCGTCCCGCCAGGCAGCCGTAAGGCAGTCAGGGGAGGGGGCGTGTGTAGATGGGACTGTGTGAGCTGTTTCCTTGTAGGTCTCCCTACTTTCTCTGCTGCGTCGCCTTGCTGTTTCCAAGTTTTCGAATTCAGTTCTTTCGCCCATGGGGTTAGGTTACCCTAAAAGTAAAAATTTGCTTGACAAGATAGGCATTTGTGGGCTGCTCGCCTATCAGATGCGCGGATATTAATCCTCAGATATAGGTAGTCTAGATTCCTCACGAATACCGTGTTGCACGACGTTTCCTCCAACAACTCAAGAGTGGGCATCTGAGTCATGGAAATAGCTTCAGTTTAAAAAATTCCAATGTCTGTACATTATTAGAAGTTATACACAAATACTCACTTATTTTTGAAATGATTTAAGGCATCTAAATCGTAATTAATATGAACACATTCCACAGAAAAATGAATTACATATGTAATTTTAGTAAAGTATATATGAATTGAAAGTTTGCAACGCGAAGAAACATTTGCGACGGGTTTTTTAATCTGCATTTCTTCCCGTGATGAAGCCTTCAATATGCAACTTCATCTTCTCCTCCAGCCGGGACTTAAAATGTTTTAACGTAGAGGGGCGCGGAGCGTCCCTACTCCGCCCCGCACCGCCCCACTCCCCGCGCCGGCCCGCTGCCCTCCGCCCACATCACGCGCTCGGCCGCCTCGGCGAATTACAGCCGTGGACGTCTTTGATGAAAATTTAATGGCAAAATAATACGCACCTTCGTCAGTTTACGGAGCGCAGCGCCAGGGAAAACATTTTGGCGACGGCAGCAGCGCACACTGGGCCGCAAAGCGCGTTGCGCAAAATTTAAAATTGTAAAAAAAAAAAAAACAATTTTGAAGAAATTAAATTTAAAAACGCAAGTTAAATGTCAGAAGTTTGTGAACAGAAGGTGCTTTCTGAAAAACGGTAACATTTTCTAGAAAGAAAGAGTGGCTGGTTTAAAATTATTTTTATGTTGTGAGTGATAATATGAAATACTGTCATTCTAAAGGAGTTTCGTGAAATTACATTTAAGGATCATAATCAGAATAAGTCTGCAGTTAGTATTTCGAAAAAATGGAATTATGATGCAATGTCAGTGATAAATGCAAAACTAATTGCTATCCTTAAAAAAGAGCTTACTTTAAATAGGTTTGAGACATTTCTTACGAAATGTATCAAACCTATTTAAATGTCCTTCATTCTGTCTAGTGCCTGATTATAATATTACTTCTAATGATATTCAGACATCTCTTAGCGAGAAAATTTCCATTGGAAGAGAAAAAATCTTTGAAATAAAATAATAAAAAATATGCACTTAAGTTCTTTTCTTTCAATATTGACGTGAAATGCTTTTCTCGCGTAATGCATTTCAAAGGGAAGTAGGCATTCAGCCCCTGACTTACGAGGACTCGACTGCAGAATTCAGAAATACGAGCGCGGAGAGGATCACTTCATTAAAAATTGAATCGAATATATTTGACAACGCTGCAGAGTCTCGTTGCGGAAAAGGACGAGGTCAAATACCCTTCTAGCAACCCAGTAGAGTAAACTTCCAACCTGCAAACTATTAATGCATTGGGGGTTTTATCACAAGTTCATACTACAATCTATGCAGTTCTGCACAGTATAGAATTAAACATAACATTATTATTCACTTATTATTTCGTATTTATAAAGAAGTTAATTTTAAAAAACACTGACATCGTAAACAAATTGTACATGTCAGATTACAGAGTGAACATTCGACTTTTGCGAGTCCTATCGATCCCGTAACTCGAGATCCACTGTGCGCACCGGGCGCGCTTCTCCTGCGTGCACACTGTGCGGTGGGCGGACGAGGCCCCTGCCCCACACGCTCCAGAGGCACATTTTCATGTTGAGAACATCATCAAGTTCATCACACGTATCCGCTTCCGAATTTGATATTGGCATAGCAACCTAAAATATGTGCAAAATTTTACTAGGGTTGTATTAACATGCAGAATAAGAACGTGCTTAGGACCTCCGCCGAATAGGAAAGTCTAATAAGTTTATAATCTAATAAAAATGTTTTAATAGTAACGTTAAAAATTGTAACTGTAAAATTAACATTCATATTAATTTCGTCTGTTCATTTTTTTATATTAGTAGAGGGTCCCATAGTTTGGTAATGTATTTCACAGTAGATTAATAGTCTTTATGTCTAATTTGAACAATTATTTCCTAATACTCTTTTTGTATTAGAACCTTTCTTCAAACCCCAAAAGTGTTTCCATTAAAATTTTTCTAGTAATGTTTGGGTCGTCGGAACTAGACCTTTTGATCATGTGTCGTCGGTACCTCCAAAAATGCATAATCTCGAGTGCATTAGATGGCACAATAACGTAAACACAATTTTTAGTGATTTTTAGTCATTTAATTTTCTAAACGTAATAAATTGCAGAAGCCATATGTCTTCGGTCGGAGACTCTGGCAGGGATAATTACGGAAGAAAGTTTAACCTGCTCTCGATTCAGAATTCGTGGACTCTTGAGGCTTGGGGATGCTTGCAAGGTAGACAATGTAGGTCTCGTCGCTTTTCCTTGCGCTCAGAGGTAGCCGAAAGACAGAGGTCGGGTCCGAGGTGCCTGGTTCAACAGGACGTTGTATTGGGGCGTTATAACTTGGAAGTTGGTCGTGTTAATCAAGAAAGAACCTCGCGCAGATGTTCTGTGATTGAACTACACAAAAACAATGTAAAAGCAGATGTCTCAGTGCGTTTCTCACATTTAAAGACTGCTACTTAAAAGATTATTGCGCTAAATATGAAATGCGAAATATTTTTACTTGAAAAAAAAACAACAACAACATAATTGTTGATATGAACTCAGCATCCTCCGTCTAAGACCCAAATCTTGCGCTGAATACGAGACATCACGACAAATTGGAGGTGCGGTGATATAATACTGTACTTTGTTGCTTCGGAATGTGTCTGATCTGTCAAAGCTTAGTCGAGTGCAACAGTAGTGTCTATCTTCAGAAACACGATCATGCCGTCAACGCCTCTACCCTCGAAACACTAGCCTCGGAATATTTATTATTAATTATGTATTGCTATTGTTTTCATTTATGATCTTTAAACAGTGTCGTATATTCAGAAAGCGGAGGCGCGTACACATAAAATATGACGATACAAAAAAGTCTCTCCTCAGAGACGAATGAGGGACGAACATGCATGAACAGGACCTGGTAGAAACAGTTGGTTTATTACGTCAGTAATTTAGTGGTTTGGATACCAACACTGTAGTTTTGGCTTTATTATATTATTGGTAGGGATTTGTACTGTAGTATTATTAGTACTGTACGTACTGTACAACTATAGGGATTAAGCGGCATAAAGTTACGACAATCGACAATATCTATTTTCTGCGCATGCACCATGCGAGTTTCGCATAATGTTTGAGAATCTGCTCACCCGCAGTTAGACATAGCTATCGATTGCCGTACGCTATGCCGTGCTTTAACTCCATTTTAACCATTATTGACATCGACACTGGTAACATCGATACTTAAATTATCATAAGAATCAAACCCTGTGTAGTTTCGCGCCATTCCTTCATTAGCTTCGACGCAGACTAAACCATCTACCCTCGGACGTGCACGAACGGAGTGCACCCCCACGCACCTGCGCAGCAACTCAGCCATCGTGCCCCTCTCGCCGCTCCGGGCCCCCAACGCTCCCCCGCACCCCTCGCCCACCCCCTCGCCTCGGCGCTCACGCCCACGCCACCCCGCCGCGTACATCACCTTGTGTGTGGGAACCAGGACGACGCACTTCCCATCGCACGTTGCCAAAGGGCAGCGGCCTTGGAGCGTTGACGCAAGGAGGTGCAGAGTAGGTGTCTCGGAATCAGTAGAACGTCGACCTCATTCCGGTAATCTGTTTTTATTTTTTTATTTAAATTTTAATTTTTTAAAATTTTTCAATCACAACCCGTGAAATTAATGCATTTAATTTTTTGTTTCCATTCTGCATATCTTCACGCAGGTTTTTCGAAAATCAATGTTGATGAATTTACATTTTTAAGAACATTTTCACATCTCTTTTCGATATTTCTTCTCTTATTTCAAAATATAAACTCATATGTCTATTATTTTAATATTTTTATTACAGAATCTATTTCTCTCTAATTGTCGCAATTTTACTCTGATCATATTCCTGGTTAACTATAAATACCCTGCTTGATTTTCTCCTCAATCTTCGTTACGTTTAATGTTCACAGTTTTCTGCGCAATTATACGCATTGTGTTGATCTCTTCAAAGAGTTTTTATTTCCTCTCTCCAATCGGCATGTGGTTGAAAGGAAACATCGCAACGCTAAAATATAAACAGTACAATGGCATTCCTAAATAATGACCCGTTTAAATAAATAAACGTTTGTAGTGCGCGCTAGTATTGGCAGTAAAAATAAACAGATTTCGCTTGCCAGTTAAAGCTCTGTGCCTCTCTTTTTATATCCTGTTTTAAAATAACCTACGGAAATGAAGGTTACTGTTGAAAAAACGGATGGCGGAGCGAAACTTGCCTAGTGTCACATATTGAGAACTGCGCTGCTTACGAAATGTCTATATTAATAACAATGATGTGGCAGTAAACTCAGAATATTCGTATAATATTCTTTTAAAATATTCCTACTTGCATTAATAAAATTGCCACAGTATCCGTAAATATGTATAACATACTGCAATAAAGTGCTTTCATAGTAACTTTACGAAATCAATATATTTTCTGAATTTATTGATTCACAAGCTTAGTTTTGTCATACATATGTGTTTGTTGGTCTTTTGTAAGTTAATTCTATATTAACGATGAACAAGCATACCATGCTATTCATAGAACTCGTAATACATACGGAGCTAAAAATCTGCAATACGCAATGAAATTAATAAAGAATCTTATAAATGATAGCTAGATAATGTATGGACGCAGTTATAATAAAATAACATAACTGTGGGATGTTAACTAATGGAAACTAATCTCCCTTCCTACTCTGCAACTATTTTGTGTGACTACAAGGGAATGTCGGGAATAATCCCCATCTGAAGACTATGATGTCTTCTTCTGCAAAAATGTTAATTTAGCGTTACCAGAGGAACAATTAATCCATGGCTCGGTTCCTTCCTTCCCACTTCGGGATTTTAAAGTCTAGGAATCCAAATCAATAAAATGGGAAAGGATTACTTCCTCTGAAACATTCATAAGATTTATTGGGACAAAGGCAATGGCGATCTTAATTGCCCCCGACAATTGGCCGATTCGCCTCCCCGTCCCGGGAGATTGAAACGTTGAAAGGAACATCTGAGTTAGCTCAGATGTAGCATTACCGCTGTCCCAGCAGCGGATCTGACCGGGAGATCATAGGTTTTGATTCCCGACAGGACCAGCTTTTCGACCCAAGTTAAATAGATGTGTCGTATTTAGCCGCTGTCTGGAGGAAAATTCTAGCGGGCAGCTACTTTAATCGGGAGTTTTCTGTTTTTTCTCCGATCAGTACTAGGCCAATACCTTAACAACGCCAAGACCGTGCTATCTTTCCTTTCTCTTCCGTGTTTTATCTTCACCTCCTATTTACACACAGTAGTATTTACATGTACTATATGCACTACACCACCTCACACTTGGAAAGCTCAGAGCTTGTCCCAGCTGGGGCGGTAACCCCGCTTGGAGATATCTGGGGGGGGGGGAGATATCTGTGCGTCGGCGCCGCATCTCATCATCCAGCGGGAGAGGAAAACTTCCCCTCGAGGCAAAAATACATTTGCTAGTCTAACATATGTAATGATCATAGCAAATGACGTGCCCGGGAAAGTCAATTAATCAATCAGGAGGACACTCCTAATTCGCAACGTCCGCGCACCTCATCTCACCCGACTATGGGCGAAATTTGAGGATCCCGCCGCCGCCGAGCGTTGACCTGAATTCCCGCACTCTCTCTGGACCACTGGGCCACTCTCCCTCCCCCTGCCGCCGCCACCTCCCCGCGGGCGCTTCCGGAAGCCGCCACCGCGCCTTGCGCAACTCCGCGCCCAAGGTCGCCGCGCGGACCGCACTTCTTCCGAGCATCGGTTTTTATACGAAAGAACCGTTTTGACAGCTAGTGCTGGCAACAAAACTGAAGGTTGACGGGATGGTGGGGATTGGTCATCAACGTTTTTCGTCCTGCTGAAAAACAAGAGATTCGAAATGAAAATGGTACTTGCTGGTTAAAATTCGATATTTGACGATATTTTTTCGATATTTGACATTATCGAAAGCGTTCGTTTCGACAATAGAAAACATTTGCCGCAATTTTTAATAACAGTGTTTTCAAGGGGGTTAAATGCAAAAAACATCACGAGAAGAACACTGATAAGTTTCAAAGCTTTATTTACTCTGATGACAAATATTACTTTTTTCTCGCTTTCTTACCGCTCAGTGTGAATACGTCCAAACAAAAATTTATACATTTTATGTTTTTAGTGTGTTTCATTAATTTCCTACTTTCAAAATCGCATATTAGTCCATTTTGAAACCGAAATGAAGAGGTTTCCTGGAAAATATTGAACTGCATTCGCTAAGGTTCCTTGCCTTTTTGTTCGGTATTGAAAGATACTGATATTGAGTAAAATCAAAGGTATTTCATCGTTACCTTTTATTTCAAAGTGTCCAGTCCATCCTCACAGGTACTTCCCGATACAATGATGTAGCGACCTGCTGATTGGGAACACTGTCATAAGCGCATTTGAAAGTATTTGGTGAAGTGTCCCAAATTACGTTTGTTTGTTGTTTTTGGTTGTTGTTTTTTTGGGTAATTCATAAAGAATGAAATTATAACTGTTTTCAAATATACGAGGATGTAAAAGTATGAAATGAAAAAAATTCTTTGTAGTTATTTTCAACCCAACCCATTAATTACACAACAGAGTTATACATGGTTAGTCTCCGTTTCACTTTTTTCTCTCGCCGTTTCCTTAAAATACCTCCTAGGTGTCCGCAGTTTTCACTAACCGGAAACTCCTCACATAATTGTGTTGTCGCCAGTTTACAGAAGTGTACTCGCTCCAGCGATGTTTTTGTGTCGCATTCTTCGCACCGGATGCTAGGAGTAAATGGAAGCGTTTCAGCACCTAATGGCCGTCAGTGCGTTTCTGACACTGAAAGTGGCAGCGCATCCGCGTAACGGCAACGCGGACGGTAACAGTTTGGGAACGAGTTCTAGCTGATGGAAAAACGACGGGCCCGTTACCTGAATACCCAAACTACGATGGTATGGTAGAAATCCAGACACCTACAGAAAATAGTTCATGTGTCCGTGGCACACAAAAGCTCTCATCCGCAACATTGTTATCAAGCCTTTTCTGTGTGATATGCATAATTCAGTTTCTTGTAAATTGAAAGAAACAATCTTTTTTAATATTATGCTTTTAATAATTTCGTAATTGGGTTTCACATATAATTGTACGTGTACTTTCCACGCTAATCAGTCTTCTGTAACTCGCTCAGGTTTCAGAACAGTTTCTTTGTGTGCACTGTTTTTTTCTTGGGTAACATTATAAGTGTACTGGTCAATTAAATATTTATAGGCCTCTAAACGAAGTTTATTCAAGTTCCTCTGAGAGTGTTTCTTACATGAATGCCTGAAAGTAAAAAATGAACATCTGTTGTCCGAACACGAAGAAAATAAAGAAAAATTTCCGTGGGAAAACGTAAAGTAGTCTCTTTCAAGTCATTACAACAATTAATTTTGGAGACTGTTGTTGTCTAATGTAATGCATTTAATCATTCTTTTAATAAGATATTTATATTTTTGTATAAATTTTATCCCTACATTTAGTATAAAATGTACCCTCAGATTTCAACCATCAGAGCTCCATTTTTAAAAGCAAATATACACTAATGACTGTGGAGAGAGTGACAGTCCTCTTCCTGATACCTACTGATCTACACAGACTCTTCTTCCACAACGATGCCGCTAATCCCAGCGGTCGAAGATTGTTTCTCGATCTGTATCACTCAAATATCGCGTTCTCCCTGAGCTCGCGGAGAAACTGGCTCGCGCGGTGTCGGTTTCAGGAAAACGTTCCAGAGCATTTGTTCGTTTGTTTTGCGGAGAGCCGTTTTCTGCGTAACACATGGAGCGTAACAGAGTGAGCATCGTTATAAAATAGGTTTGACGGTTCACTCAAATGTTATACACGATTCCACAATATACAATTTATTACGGATTGGGGTTAGGAATGTGATGGTTCTGACAGAAGTTAAGCACGATTCCGCACCATAAAATTTATTGGGGAACACGATTTCAGAAGTGCAATAAATTACAGGTTTCTGAAGAGAAATCTTCGGTGTAGGGAATGAATTCTGAAGAATTTATCGATGAATGAACAACTGAAAATATCCAACTTGGATGAAATTAAGTACCCATTGGCTACATCATCGTAAAGAGTACTAGCGTTCTGATTTGGGTACAGCTCTTTTTCAATCAATTTGAGGTGCTGCTTGTCGGTATAGCTACGTGCGTGAACAACGAATGCATATTTCACAGCACAGCTTCGTCCGAGCATCATCGTTGCGACAAAAACATCAAAAGAAACTTGTTGACACATAAAGGGGGAAGGACTCTCTCACGATCGTCTCTTTAGCCTAACGTTTGACCACTTGAGCCTTTGTTGTTGAGGACAAATCGGATTTCTTGAGCCTTTGTTGTTGAGGACGGGGCGGCGGATGATTCAAGTTCTCTGTTGGCCTTCAATCGTCGTGTGTATATATATATATATATATATATATATATATATATATATATATATATATATATATATATATATACTCATTCTAATTTCCAAATTCTCTCATTCTAATCTCCAAAAACATGTTTATTTAAAAAATAAAATATAAACTTTTGAATCATTAAATTTATATTTAAAAATATTCAAAAGTCACTAAACCTTGCAGTTACGTTAACCTCAAATTCATACTGCAATTATTTCTAGCACAAACTGAAATATTCGACTGAGTAAGTGCTACATCAACAGTAGTTGTTTAATTAATCTTCCTAGAAGCTTCCATCGACTTCAGAATAATTTTAGTTGAATGACGGATAAAAAAGTGTATATACTCAGTAAGTTCGGGAATGTAAGTAATTTTTAACACAAACAGAATTGATTCATGCACGTGTGGATTATTTAAATGCGTGCAACTCCACAATTGATTGAAATTTTCAAAGCTTATTTCTCTTTATAGATACTGCTGCAGAAGACTCATTTTTATGCAAAATATGAGTAATTTAACATTCTCCCTTAATGCTCAGCCGCAACATTCCAACAGACCTCGAATCTTTTCCAATGATGGTGTTTACTCAAGTTAGCAGTTACTTAGATTTCATCATCAGTTATCCCGCATTGCAATGTTTTATCTCGCACATTCATAACCTGCTCCACCCCCACCGAACATTCGGATTCAGCGGTCAACCTCGGCCCCATGAACCCTCGTCCTCTCCCCCTCCCTCGACCCCTACGTCGCTCCTCGAAGCAGGATGTGGGCGGCGCCCCGCTGTGAGCATTGATAGATACGAGTGCTAATTAGCGTTCGTTTGCAACAATCTGCGAGCGGCGGCGACGTTGGCGGGGATCTTATCGCCAGGGCCTAGAAAGCAAATGAACGAAATCTCTTGACATCCTCCTGGCCATGTTTTCTTCCAGAGTGTTTACTTGCTGAGCAGGACGGGCGGAGTCTGCCTCACGCAATGCTGGACACGATCAAGGAGTACATGTTTTCTTATTTTGCCTAACTTTTTTTTTTAATTCTGTAGGGTCAACGTGATCGCTCTTCGCTGTTGTAGTACGCAGGTCTCTGTTGAAAACTGTTTTCGAATTGGCAATAATATCCTGCTAGCAAGCACATTACACTTCAATATGCAATTTGTGTGTCAGATCGCAAGATATCGTTTATCAAATTTATTTTCACTTTTATATTTCTCCCGCGGCTTTTCCCACTCTCTTGTTCTTTTCATTTCAACATTTTTGCTACATGCTTCGTCTTCCCTTCACATCTTTCTGTTTGCGACTTTCAGATCTTTATATGTTGCCTAGCTTAGTTTTAACACTTCTGTATAGAAATTTTGCTCTGACAGATGCATTTATTTGCAATATGTATAATAAATAAATCTGCCCTGCATATGAAGGACTACTTAGCTCTTCATGGTTTGCAGCCTAAACGTACAATGTTGTACGCCTTAATAATGACCGCTCATTGCATCATGACCAGTAAAGCAACATAACTCTGATTGAGTTGAGGGAATGATTTCATCGTATGGATTGATTTCCGTGACATTTTAGTTGAGTAATATGTGTTTCATTTTTTCTTTTTGATAAGTCACGAGCCATTAAAACATGCTGATGATTGTACTTTACTTCCATTGCTGTAAAAGCGTGTTCCACTCCGGCACCTGTGCGACCTGACCCGCTAACAGAGTTGTTCCTCCACCCGCTGCCGCAACCGCTCGGGGCGTCGCCGGGCGCCGCTTTGCGGTAGGCGTGGGCGGGGCGCGGGGAGGGCGCGAGGTTGCTCTTAATGCGCCTTTCCGCGCCCTTTGTTTTTTCGCGCGCCGTCTAATTAAGGGAGAAGGCTCAAGCGCCCGAGGCGGCAGTGGAGGAGAAAGGGAAGAAGGCTGAGGAGGAAGGAGAAATCCTCTCGCTTTGCCGAAGCGCCAGTTCCTGCCGCCGCCGCCGCCTCCATCGCCCACGCCCACCGAGCACGGTGGGCAAGAATGAGATTCCCAGTGCAGAGAGACTTGAGGTCAGCTTCGTAACATATTCGGCGTGTATGTATTGCTTCATTTCTGAAAGTAATTCGCGAGATGTTGTTATAATGGATGTAATAAATGATGCTAAAGTATACTTAACGAATTCTAATGTGCGCAAGTTGCACTTGCGGTAATTACTGTGCAAATATATTAGTGTTCTGATATTTATTTTGTTTCTTATCTGAAACTTTAGAGTAGTATTGAAAATGAAATTGAAATATGAATTAAATGTCTAGGAAATAAGGTAAAGAATCCCCGAATACTGTTAAAATGATTTGTAAACGGAAACTTTTCATAGAGGAGGGATCAGTTTGACAGGTCAGGAAACAAATGAATGTCATGTAGAGCGGTGGCATTCCAAGAGATGGTGATGAAAATCATTTACTAATGACCTAACTAGACAAACGCATTGACGAATTGAGTGCCTGGACATAACCTGCAGTTATGTTGTCAGCAATAGACAAGCAGTAGCTCTCAAAGCGGTCCCTTCGTATAAAAATATTTCTATAATCATCAGTTATAGTCCAAAGAAATGAGTAAGATAGGCAATGCACCTTCCGAGAGCGTAGGATTTCGCCCTAAGGAAGGTCGTAGAATATCGGCCGAAACGTTGGCAGCTTTGTCCAGAACGCAAAGTCTCCCGAACAGACACGTAGTTACTCGTGTTGCCTTTAGACGCTCGAATTCTTTGAATAACAGACTGAAACTGACTGGCAGGTCATCTAGGCAAAGACATCAGTCAAGTCCACAAATGTCCACTAAAATTCACCGTCCAAAGAAACTGTTGATTCTATAGGATTAGTGTTGAAAATTTGATTGTCTTAACACCTTTTCTTTTTTATATCCTTAGAGTACGATGTACGCTTCGAGCTATATCAGGAGTTTAGAGGAATGGGAAGAATAACCGAGATGTCCCTGGAGGTCCAGTAGATTTACAAATTGCTCTCTTTGGCAGGTCAATTTAAAGCGCGGAAATAGTATGCAATACAAAAACCTAGCGCCAGTGTTTCACAGTGCAATCGCAACAAATTAAATCCGTGCACAGCCAATGTCACGCGGCGCTAGAGAACAATGAGGCCAACTGAAAAAGTTATTTTTTTCGAAATTTCTGCTTCACAACAAGATGGAAACAATTAATTGCGCAATTCAACAACCCAGACGTCTAGGTTTGACTCCTCGGGGAATATTATAGTGTCCGATTGAATCTGCCAAGCTTGTAATTTGTCAAGGTGTTTGTCATTCTTATATTTAATATCCTATAAAGCAAACTCAGTGTCTTTATAAGTATTTACTGAAAACTATGCATGTGTTCTTTGTTTTACCTGGGTTTTGTAGCAGTAGGGTAATGTGCATTGTGGTTTATTAGTAATATAACATACACATAAAATATCAAACTTGTATTCAGAGTTAAATTGAATTTTGTGTAAATGAGAATTAGCCGACAGTATATTTGAAATATAGCCCATGTTTATTTTCTTGGAATAAATAACGTATGAATGAAACTCGGACATGCGAAGGAAGCCTTGGCATACCGGTAACTCCCATGTTTGTTAAAGAAGTTCCCCGATACGTACTTTCATGGGCAATTTGGGCGTTGTGTCTGCGGAGTGTCGCGCACGCGCCCACTGTGCGACATCCTCTGCGCTGCTGCCGCCGTCGGCGCCGAGATGAAATAAGACATCTGAGCTCAGGGGAGGGGTCAGACGAGGGGGAGGACGACGGTGTTCCTTCCCAGGGAGTGCAGGGTGCGGCTTCTTCTTTCTCCCAGCATGCCTCTCGCGTGGGCGCGCAGATTGGATTTCCTCACAAACGGCTCTCATGTTGCTCTCGCTGTTTAGCACTTCCACATTGTGGGGTGTATCGCGAACGTTTTCCTCGCGTACGATTCATTACGTCCATTTCCCTGTTGTATTTTGGGCGGAGTGTTCGTATTCAGTGGGGCTACATTCCAATTCCGAGGGGAAATATAAACCAAATAGTTTCAACGGTGAACTTAATTCATATATTTTCATTCTACTGCAGTATGTCCAAGAGATATGAGTGTTATGACAATATTTATTCTGAATGTTGTCTTACTATGGTGGTACTTGACCCTCAAATTTGTGAGGATGCTCAAATGTAATAATAACGAACAAAATTAGAAAATATGTTCGTAGAACACAAAGGGATATTTTGCTACTCTTGCAATTTTCCTAATTCTCATACTCTCCCACTTCGGATATTGTGGCGTCGCGGGGTACGGCGCCGCTGCGGCGGGCCGCTTCAGGGAAACCCGATCCTAAACCGGAGGTGGAATGGGGGTGTGAAAGGCGGCGGCGCCACGCCGGCCGAAAAAATCCCAGTACGCAAATAACCGGGAGAAATGGACGCGCGCCGGCGCGAGTCTCGTGATGTCGGTTGCAGCCCTGGAAGGGCTGGCCAGCGAGCCGAATGACGCCCGCCGCTTGTAGTGTGGGGGCAAGCCGGCGGATACTTAAGGCTGCGCCGACACGCGCCTCGCGGGATTGGCCATAGATGCCCGTAAGGGTAGGAATGGCTGCACCGCAGTGGCGTGAACGTACATTGCACCTTACGTGCGTTCACAAAACTGCACAAGTATACTAACGCCTCGCGGGATATGCAGAGTGTCGAAAGACGAGAGGTATCTCCTGTGCGATGTTTGCACGCGATCTTCAGGTCGAAGATCGGTTTGGCGACAGGCCATGTAACTTCGGTAGTTACGGGACTCTATGTCCGACAGCTTCGCACCTCGCGTTGCTTTTTGCTGCTTCCAAGCAGTGGTTCTGGGCTAGGCCTAGAGACGGTCGCGGGGTTTCGCGGCTAAGAGAATAGAAAGGTTGCCAAGGGGTAAATTTTGTATTATAATATTTATACATTAATTGTAAATATATTGTAAACATCAAACAGAAACAGTCGTCTGTGTTATTCTTTTTCTAGTACGTCACAATATCAACTTGTGACACATAATTCCCGCTTCTACTCGTTCATACAAACTACATATTAAGTCAGATTTGTTTTCTCTACAGGGCATACACTTTTTTTATATGTAACAAATGGGTGCAATATGGCAACAAAATAACAACTTGATAATTATATACTTCACGCTCCTGAACATTCTTCTCATGGTTTCCGACCAACGGTGTTTCCGAAATACACCACGTAGGAGCGTAGGGAAATTTCAGGTGTTTTAGCGCACCGTGGAAATCGCACATGCCAGGAGAGAGTCACGCGAACTCCGCTTCTGGAGAGCGCCGCCAGAATACGCTGCAAACGTTGACGCGAATCTCCAAGAACGAAGAGAACATTTTTCGGGTTTCGCCAAGACTTCTCGGTAATGAAATGTCTTTCATTTGGTACATTTTCTTTGGTTTGTAGTTTCAAGACATGCAAAAAAATATAACTCATCAAAGAAGAAAGCTCGTCAAAATTGCGTTGAATCTGTTGAAATTCAACAGTGCGCGTTAGTTGCATGTAATGGGTTTTCTGGTTTATTTTACAAAATGATTGCTCTAACTTCCCAATAACAAATATAAGATTTAAATTGTCACTGAAAGTGACAATTATATAATAATTATACAATAATGAAATATAAATAAGAATGACATTTCTCCGGTAATTTAGTAGACTGCAAATGTGAATGAGTTTCATTCTATTTAATCTAAAGAATATTTTAAAATTATAAAACGCTGGAGAGAATCAAACGTTTATTTGACGATCGTAGATCCTTCGCTAGCTGCGTTAAACCTAGCTACATAATACGATATTCGTTGAAAAAAGATCAAAACGATGCACAGATTTTGGAGGCCTACTTTGTATTCCCATCATAGTTTATTTATAAACAACGTTCTCTGATTTAATAAATCTTTAATCTGCAGTTATGTTGCCAGCGTACGTCTCAAAGCGGTCCCTTATAGTAATGGGACGTTTCTGCACGTCATAGCAAGCAATAATCTACTGCAATCTCGATCTTCTGCCCATGGGCAGAGAAACAAAAGTGATGCGAAATTTGAAATAAACATGCGCAGAAGATTGATAGTTGCTGATTGCTTTAACATTCGAGGGTGCAAAAACTCCCCATCTCTCTCTACCTCGCGCTGTCGTGCGTCGCCCAGTGAAGTGCGGGCGCGGTCAAGCGTGCGGCGTGAGAATGCGCATCTGCCGCTGCAACCGCAAGGGCGGCCGGAAGTCGCGGCTGAGCGGCCCGCGCCCCCTCGCGCCCTTGGGCCCCGGCCCCCGCCTCCGCCTCCACTTCACTTACCACCTCCTCTACTGCCCGTTACCCCACCCGCCTCATTTCTATGATTTTATTCATTATGTACCTAACTCATTTCTATTGCAGAAATGAACTGTATTTTAAAATAATCATATCTTTTATTTAATTTACTAGCTTTATTTTGATCCATGAGAGTACTATTAACCAGTGTAGAGATTTGTGTCTCATTCTCGTTTGTCGTAACGAGTATGTCCTTTATGTGTCTATCATGAATAACACAAGGGAGCTTTCCAATAACTGCTAATTCATCATCCATGGTCCATAGAACAGAAATGTAAGCAAAACACTCGTAACAATAATTCGTTGAATTTATGATAATATCTTTTCGTTATTTTGTGATTAATATTCTCTTGTCGAAAAAAAGTAATAAATCTTTTGTTTCTGAGTACTCTGCATTTATTGAAGATTTCAATATTTCTGCTTATTTGAAAATTTCATTTAGTGGACATAATACAATTTCTTTCAGACATAAAAGAACACTCGTAAATCACCAATAAATTATTTTTTCTGATACTTTAGTTGTAAACAGTATTACGTACTACATGTTTTAAAATCTTTCCGTTTGTCATAACGGTCATGAGGATTAACGCCCTGTTCTCTTCATACGTTATAATTATCTTCACATTGAAACATATTTGTCTTTTACCACATTGTACTTCCTCTATTACATTTGCTGCTTCCTAATACTGCTCATTTTCTACACTTCCCACTATTTACTTCCCAAATTAAATTTCGCAAGCAAAATGACGAGATCGAAAATGTAATAGTTTCTTCCTTCCGAGAACGCAATCCCAAACCAAATTTTCACTAGAGCGCAATTTTATTATTCTGGGATCCATGGTACTGCACACATTGCATTGTAGGTGACATTCTGCAAACGCAGTGACCTCTGAACTACAAATGTTAGTTAAACGGGAGCGGATTGCGGATACAAGGGGTAATCTTTTTCCATTTAAATACTGACGCATTTAAATTGGGTCCCCTACATAGGATACTTGTTCTCCGCCCTTTGTCCCTCTTTCTGTCCTCGCATTGCCCCCTCCCCCCTCAAGGGCTCTATCCCCGGTTAGTCGGTGCGTGCGTTCCTAGGTGTAATTACATAGCTTTCCCTGCATTTCGTTTTTGATCGATGTACAGCGTTGCAACATGCAGCTAATTTCACGTAACCGTTTTCAATTACGAGTATTGCCAACTTCTCGACTGGTTGATGCTTATTTGTGCGTCACCCGAAAGGTAACTCAGCGAAATATTTGTTGGCATCTAGGTATGCTGAGAATGTAGCAAGGATTCTCGTACAGAAGAGACCAGTATACAGTTGCTCGTTATAGAGTGGCATCACGTCAGTCATCCTGATAAGAGAGTGAATATTACTTGAGAATAAGGAGGAGTTATTTAAAAAGTAGTTAATTTTTGTGGCTTGTTGAATTTGTATGAAATAAAATTTATTAAATATGTATTAACTAGCGTAGTGAGAACAGTAATTTAAAATAAAAATAAAGAACAATAAAATTGATGTTCCAAATAAATTTTGAATAAAGGTTTATTCAGTATTATAGGCATGTTCTTGGAACAATTCACAGCATTTTCTTAAAACTCAGCGAAGCAAATACGCAAATAGGCGAATGAAGAGGATAACGAGAAATGCATTTAAAAGCAGGAAACACAGTACCGAGCATATGAATATTTTTCGAAATTCTTCGAAAGAATTAGAGCGAGAAAAGAAAATTGCTCAGGACGCGTATTTAAAAAAAAATTCTAGACGAAAAGGGAAATAACTGGACAGTATTTTACAAATGTGTTTGTAGAAGAAAGGGAAACAAAGAGGATATCCCAGTTGTTCGTGAACATGGAAACACACTCATCACAGACGATCGGCAAAAGCTAACCCTTTAATAGGTATTTCAGTTCGGTTTTCAAAAGCAATACGAACCATCCACTAATTCAAAGGCCTTCGGTTACAAATCAATTTAATATTGAAGTAAACGTTGCACGGAATAGAGTAAAATCTATGAAAAATGGTAAACCAAGGGGCCAGTCGACATCTCTACGGACATAATTAAACTAGGAGGAGAGGCAACATTACCGTACATAATTAGAATATTTCATGTGTCCATGAACAATTCAAAAGTACTTGACAAAACTATACTAAAAGTGGGGACAAAACTATACTATGTAATTATAGGCCGGTACGTCTCACGTCAGTGGTCTGCAAACTTATGGAGCATCTAGTTGCGAGTTACATTAAGCAAGAATGGGAAAAATTCATCTTGAAATTCGTATCTTAAAAAAGAGTACAGTAAACGCGGAGGAAATTGCTTATTTATCACTTGTTCGTCCGATAATGGAATATGTAGCAATTGATTGGAATCCGCACAAAATTATACAGTGTAAGAATTTGGAAAGGACTCAGCGTAGAGCAGCTAAATTTACTTTAAGGGACAAGAAAACGGCTGGGTGGGATTCACTCGAAAACAGGCGAACATTGGCAAGACTTTGGGCTTTGTATAAAGCTTATAGCGGTCATCCAGCTTGGAAAGAAATTAAACGGCGGCTAAATATTCCTACGTACATCAGCAGAGGGGGATCAAAGGCGCAAAATAAATTTAAGACCGCAGAGAACGGATATCGGGAAATTCTCTTTCACACATAGAACGATAAGAGATTGGAATAGATTGCCTGCGAAAACCTTTGGACCCTTTCCTCGAAGCGTTCAACAGTTTAGGAAATTAATTTAGGGTATTTCTAAGTTTATGAAGTAGTTAACTAAGAATATTAAGTTATACAGTGAAGTGAGGTGTCGTGCAGTGTAGAGCAGAGAAATAATGAAGGAAATGTTTTTAGTGTTATAGTGAAGTGAAGTGTAGGACAGTGCAGTGCGGTCTTCATCGTGTAAACTCTCACTGCTGATAGATAGATGCTGCAGATAGATGATAGTCATTTCTTTTCTTTTTCATGTAATTTAATGTTTTAAGAATTACAAGTTTTTTTATTATTATTACTGTTGTTATTATTTTAGCATCATTGTGATCATTATTATGTTATTTGCATAACATTTAGTATCTTATTTATGTAATTAACTGCCACAGGGATTCACCCAATTGCAGTTTAAATAAATTTATCTTTAGAAAAAAACCATTCGAAGTAATTATAAAATATTCCTAGGCAGCTTTTCGCATTCCTTGATAGTAACAAAAATATTACAAAAGTTTTTTACTCTCGAGAAATCTATATAAAATTAACCATGCGGAAATAAAGGATCGGGCAAGCATAACCCTACGCTTGGGAGTATTATTTAACTTTATTACCGAACTGAAAGGTACACCCTTTGCAATTTAATCGCCTAGAAGATCAGGTATTTTGTTTCATTTCATATACAGTTGCAGAATCTGCACGTCTCTGAACAGGTGGGGTTTATAACAGTCTCTGAACATGTGGGTTATCAGCGAAATGAAATAGAATGCCCAAGACGCTCTCGTCCTCTCTCGTCCTATATATGACGATGCGAGAAACTGTTTTTTTCTGGCCTTTGGCTTCAAATTTTAAGGCCCTAGAACGCGTCGTATAGGAGTTATTCAACTAAATAGAATTTAATAATGCTGCCCGAGGGTTGCATGATGCATATGCCATGAATATTTAAATTCAATTTTTCAACAAATCGTTCACATTTTGTAAGGAAAAGTGCAGATCGTCACGTCTCCGTGAAGTTCTCTTTTTTTAGAGACTTCGTTTCTGAAGATCGGTTGCATGTGTGCAAAACTCGTCTATACTTCTGAAATAATATAAGAGAGGATTTTATATAATATAAACAAAATATCATATGAATAGCGTCTGGTTTATCATATGCTGTACAAACCACAGTTCCACTTATTTTCAAGTATTAATAAATCGATCTTTTTAATAATAAATTTAACTTGTTTTTATGTAACATCTAGATCTTATACTTACCTGCTCAAAAGAGTATTTGAAATTCTAAATGTACTGTGAGAATAGTCCTCCAAGTTTTCTCGTAAATGCTTCAACTTGACCGATATATAAACTAATTTGTTGAAATTAGTAATCATTGTAGGGAAAATATTATTTCCCAGCGTTTTCAATGCAATACCATGACCGAACATGCTGACATGCCTGAACATGCCGAACAGTGCCGAATAATATAGTTGGTATTGGATAATATCGATAAGCGCCGGCAAAAATGTAATAGAATGTCCAAACGTATCTTATCCTGAAGATTGCGGTGTGAGAAACGTTTCATTGAGGTCATTGACTTCCAAATTTTAAGTTTCAAAGCTCTAGAACGCTTCGTTTAGGCGTTATTTAACTATATAGATTTTGACAATGCTATCGAGGATTGCGGGTTGCATTTGAAATGAATATTTAGATGCGTTTTTTCAACAAATCCTTGACATTTTTAACGCCAAAATGCAATTTGTCACGTCTCCGTAACATTCTCTTTCTTTAGAGTCCTCATTTATAAATATTGGTTATATTGATTCAGTGGTGAGGTGTAGTTGACATCTACATAATTGGAATGATTGAAGGCGTTGTCATTGTCAACAATATTATTTATTTTACAAATAGCAGCTTTCGATGGCTTAGCCATCATCATCAGTTTTCTGGTACAAGAAAATATAAAATTAGAATTAACATAGTTACCTAATTTAAAAAAAACACATCTTAAGAAATGAAAGGAGAAGAATTAACGAAAAGAAAAGACAGAATGAAAGAAAGAAAGGGGGCGGAGAGTTAGATCTTTAAAATATAAGTAATTTATATAATTTAAAACATCTTAAGAAATGAAAGAAGAAGAATTAAAGAAAGGAAAGAAAAAGAGTTATATCTTTATATAATATAGTAGTTTTTTAATTTTAAGCAAGAAATAAATGAAAATGTAGTACATGTACAATTTTGAGAGAGAATACGAAAAGTAAGTTGAGCCGTTTCTTACCTGCTGTCTGGGAGCCACAAACGGACTGCGTGTCCCCGCGTCCCCCGGAAGCTTTAAGTACCGTCTGTGGGGGGTGGAGGGGGGTTAATGGCCTGGGTGCGGTGTGCTGTGTGTCACCCCCGAAGAGTGTGGTGTGAGGGTGATGTCAAAAAGTAATTTTAGCAGAGGGGAGGGGTTGTAGTTTATATTTACATTCAGTAGGTTATTATTGAGATGAATGTGAAGGTTTTCCAATGTTAATCTGGTATGATATTGATTTTCTATTTCCAGTATGTGAATGTCTGTGTGTGGATTGAATGTGTGACCTGTCTGAAGTAGATGATTGGCAAAGTGAGATTTGCAGGTGTTGTGTTTCCAAGCGTGTATATGTTCTTTTCGAAAGCTGCTATTTGTAAAATAAATAATATTGTTGACAATGACAACGCCTTCAATCATTCCAATTAAATATTGGTTGCTTATGAGAGCCGCAAAAGGTATGTATAGTACTGAAATAATATAGGAGACGATTACTTAACAGTAGAGTTTGTAATAACAACGAAAACAATTGATGTATAAGATTTTAATGCAGGAATCAAACACAACTGGAAGTTACTAGAGAACGATTCTTGAAAGGTGGCAGATTCACGTCCGTTATTGGGAAGAAATATATTGTTTGCAGAATGAGAGAAAGATGCCCAGGAGAACTAATAAAATACTTGTCACAAACATATACCTCTGGGGGTGAATATGCTGTGAACTTCAATTCCGAGAGATGCAATGCTAGTGTGCTGACGGCTCTATATAGACACAGCACAAGGCAGTAGAGGTAAAGATGATATGCGACGGCTATTACCATTTGCCCTCCTCGATAAGTGTCAGCAGCTCCGGGACAGAGCAGTCTGCCCCTCCCGACGTCGTCGTCCTGCACACTCGCTCTTCCTCGCCCCGTCCCCCCCCCCCCCCCCCCCCCCCCGTCTGCTCTCCACCGTCCCACCCCTTCCCCAACTTAACGCCCCGCCCCCACCCCCGCCCTCGCCCACCCTACCTCGATCTCCCCTCGCTCCCCCCACCCGCGACGAACCCCCCTTTCGCCGACTACCCCACCGGCCCGCCCGCTACCTCAGATTTCATTATTAAAAATCATATAAGATGAGACTGATTTTTCTATCTCATAACATTAATTAATATAATCAAATAGTACTGCACAAATATGCATATCCATATTTTTCCAATCAATTTTTTTTTCTTTTTTCTACGGTCGAAATAAAAATTACAAAATTTATAAAATATATCTAGTCTAGTTACAAAAAAAAATAAAAAATCTATGTTATTAGTTAAATTAATTTTTTCTTTAAGTTAGAACAGTATTAAATAGAATGGAAGCATCATTCAGGTCGCCCGTGAAATCCTTTTCCCGTCCAAGTCGGTTTTCCTCCTGCCTGGCGGCGACTGGGCGGGCAGTTGGCGGACCGAGCCCAGCGCGTTAATTTTCATTGGCGAATGTTTCGCGAGGGCTGAGTGGGCAAATCGGGTTAGCGCCCGGCCTCCAGCTCGCCGGATGAATAAATGAAATAATGGCACCCCGCGGCCGGAGCTTCGCGAGGAAGCCCTGGGGAAATACCCTCTGCACATCCCAAGGCTGCGCGGCGGCGCCCGCAGACAAGGACTGCGCCACTGCAGCCCTTATGTACTCCACCCACTCTCGCTGACAAACCACAAACAGGTACTGGGTTGGAAGTTACATTTTCCTTTAACATGTTCAAAGTTCACATTCAGTGGAGTGAGGCAACGTATCAAACAACCGTTTATAATTTAAATGTGCAAACGCCATTAACATCAGTCATTTTTTACTTAAAATATGAATATATTTTGAAATTTCTATGAATGCCACTTTTTACCGTCCTAATAAAATTTATTCCTTCACAACATTATGATGTATATGCAGAAAATTAAACACACTATCTATGAGGAAGATGAGACATAGAGACCGTTCATGTAATTACGTAATTGCAGTGATGGGTTGCAATGAAAGGGTTAAAGAACTGCCAGCGCGAATGCTGACTGGTAGTCGGAAGAGCACGTCCCATCGCGGTCGCAGCGACCGAAACGGTGTTTCGTCTTGGGTAGGGAAGAAGCAACTGAGTTAGCGTCTGTGACGCGAGCACTGCCACCAATTCCGCCACCGCGCCCAGCCCTGCCGCTGCTTCCGCCTCCCCCTCCGTCTCTTCCTCCACCATCACATTCTTTCACCGTCACCATCAGACCGTCAAGCCAGCAACACTGCACCCATATCCGTACCCGCCGCCCGCAGCCCTGTCACACCTGCCACTGCCCGCCATCTCTGCCACCGCCGCCGCAACCGCCTTGACACGGTATGGTGCTTCGCCGCGAACGCTCCGCTCCAGTGACGTCCCAACACCGGCCTACGCCTTTGCCGCTGCCACCACTAGCGTTGACGCCGTAGCGGCCTATGTAGCGCGTCGACCTCAAAGCTCTTCGACTTAAAAAGGCGCAGGCATCTGGAGAAGAAATTCGGAGTTACAAGGGTCAATCACTCCGCCAGCTGGAGGTTCATATAGCGCCTAAAACTGGGAGGCAGGTTCTCTTCATAGCTTCGTTTTTCGAAATCGGATTGATGGATGCGGCTACTGAATTACAAATTCTTGTGAAGATTCTTCCAGACCAAGTCAATGAACATCAAACACAGTTCTTAACAGGTTCCTCTGATCTAAGGTCAGAAGCTTGCTAGGATCCAAAGATGATATTGATGTATTTCGCTAGTGGGTATCTTTAGTAGATGGTTTATTTAACTTCAAAAGTCTTTGTCGAAAAGAGAAAAAAGGCGACTTCCTCAAATAATAGCATTTTTCTTCCTTTGTTCTACATCGTTTCCTTATATTTTCATGTTTAATTAATACATTTTTTAAGAAATTGATATTTATGCATAGAATGAGGTACATACGAAAACATGAGTATTGTAAAGTTTCAGTTTTGAAATACGGATCATTTAGAGAATGTATAAAAATTTGGCAGTAATTTATACGACTTTCTTAAGTCTTAACTAGTCATCAGTGCATATCCTCTTTTACAGCAATTGCTGTCATGTGAGTTACTTTTATGTATGAATTGATCGTATTGTCAGCCATAGTAACTTGATTAAAAGAACATGATTCGTGACTTTTGAGATAGACTTGGTGGGCAAGAAAGTAGGCCACTTTGCCGTAAACGATCACTTCTTCCTATAAGAAGATTTTCGGGCGTTTGCAGCCACCTCGCCGCCAGCTTCCTTGCGTCCGAAGTCGTTCTTTTATCTCCTTGCGCCCCCTGAAAAAGCGGGGCGCGAGGGGAAACGTGGGGGCATTGGCGGCGGCGTCCGGCCGTCGACCGTCGACCTAGGTGTGGTAAGAAGCGGCTTCCCACGCAATGAACCAGAAAGACAGCCGAGGGCGGCGCGCAGAGGGACAGAGAGAGAGAGAGAGAGAGAGAGAGAGAGAGAGAGAGAGAGAGAGTGAGAGGGAGGGAGGGCGCTGGAACACCAACGCAATAACATGCAAACGGTCATGTAAGAACAAAGAAGACCGTGGCAGAGGATGGTAAGAATCGGAGATAGATGAAAGGTGGTAGAGATGGCAAATTGTGAGCGTGTGAGTGTTGTGGCGAAGACCGTGTGAGTGAGTCTGGATGAGAGACGCATTGTTCGAATTTGTGGACATGTAAATGCGAGAGCGATAGGTTGTGGAGGCGTAAGGGCACAAAGGCAGGTAACCCAGATGGGTTGTAGGAGGGATTGGGACGGCAGATGGCGCGGTGAATAGGACAGAGGGCTGGTCGATAGGAACGTATCCTGTTTCCATCCCGAGGTGAACTTTTCCTAGGGCTTTTTGTCTACTTCCCCGAAAAAGGCACAGCCCGAATCCATCCTGTTCCTTTTTCCTCGTGAGTACAAGAAATATAACTTGCCCAGGTACCGGTGTTTTAAGATTGTCCTTTCACTTTCATTTAACAAGAGCATGAAAACGAAGAAATGCTCCTTTTAACGTTGTTCATTTCGGTCGGTTGTTAGTGATTCTGGGCGCGGCAATAGTTTAGGTCATTATTCCCGTAAGCGTAGTGCATTTTTTGGGAGGTGTGGGTGATCTACCCCTGCTGGATGACGAGATCTGGCGCCGACCTGTCGTCCGCTAGCGGGGTGGGCTAGCGACCCCAACCAGGTATCTCCCACCAGCGGGGTACCACCCCAGCCGGAACAAGCTCTAAATAAGTGTGACCGAAATAAGTGTGTGTAAGGGGTGAGGATAGGACAAGGAAGATGAAGGAAAGATCGCGCGCAGTCTGTTTCCCGTGTGTTAGAGTACTGCTCCGGCATTTACCTGGTCTTTATCGGAGAAACCACGGAAAACGGATCAGAGTAGCCGGCCTCTAGGATTTTCCTCCAGACAGCGACTGAATTCGACCTAGCTGACAAGCCAGTGTCGAAAGTCCTGCCACCGTCGGGACTCGAACCTAGTACCTCCCGATTAGAGGGACTGCAGTGACATCAGTTGATGTCCTGAGCCGTCTCTCCCGGTTTGTTCATTTTGAATAACGTAGTAACTCTTGTAATGGTCGTATTAAGTACGGAAAGCACCTTAGTTTTAAATTTACTGTATCAAATGTTTTTAATTTAATGAGATTGATTACTATGTACTCCTTGGGGCGCTCCAAGGAGTAGGAAGAAAGACCCTTTAAATATGCCGAATTAAAAGAATTATAGTGCGTTTAGATTACACACTCAGTTCCGATGTTGCTACAACATTCATCTGTGATCGAAGTGTTATTTGGACTGATTCGAGAACATCTATTTGCGTTACTCAGAATGGAAAATGAGCTCATATTTTTTCTCCTACTCCCAACCTAAACAGCGATCGGTATGCAATCGGGCTATGCCTTATGAGGTAGCCAAAAGTGAAAGGGGATTATGTGAGAAGCGGGTTTAGGGGAAACCTGTTCACGGGATGCAATCGGGCGATTCCCGGTGGGTGGGCGAGTGAGAAGAAGAGAGTGAAGGCTGACAGGACAATCTGGCAGGCGAGCGGCTTGGAAGGCAAGCTGTTTAGGCAGTGGGCGGGCGGGCGGTTGGCAGTCTTGCCGGGAGCCGCAGCCGCCGTTACGCACGAAAGCCGCTGGTTTCGGACTCCGCTCTCCGCGTCTCGCCTTGCCTCGCTCCACCTCCGCCGCCACACTCCGGCTCCCTCTATTGCAGCGGTCTCGGTCGCCCCCAGCGCTCCTCGCGTGCTTTTGGCCGATAGCTCGTACACCAAAGCGCTCTTCTTTTACTCTTGTTGCCCACATTCACACGCAGCAGACAGCGGTACCGAGCGAAAACCCCGGGCTACGCCTCTAACACTCTTCATACCACGTGTATTTCATTATTAGCTCACCTTTTAAAAAAATACCCTATCGTTTCTAGCGTTCCTCAGTTTCTTGCGTATTGTTTTGTGAATTCGTTTATTGTTAGCCTCATAACGTAATTGCTATTCCTTTTGATTCTATTTTTTTCTTATTATCTACTCTTTGCAATGTTAAACATTTCGTTCAGTTTCCCCTTAAATTATTCTCATTCTTTTTAGTCTGAGAATGTGTGTCTTTCTAGTGCAGGAAGCACTAAAAAGTTTTTTTTTTCCTTGCAAATTAATTTTATCTTCTTTCACTTCAAGATTTTATATTTCGTTGTTCCATTGTTTCATTATTTCATTTGCTTTGAGCGTTCTCATCTGCTCCTAGGCCCTCTTTCATTTCTTGTCCAGAATCTCATCCTCCGCTTGGCGAACCCGCGTGGCTGCCGTGCGAGGAACCGTAAAATATTTAAATGCCTCCCGGCCAGCGGCGCGCGAACGCCGGTGCAAGGGGATATGAGGCGGTCAGCGGTGACCGTGGAGAGGAAGGTTCGTCCTCATGTGACAGACTCCTTTCCCACGCACGCGCGCTCGGGAACTTGAGATTGTGATTTATAAGAGAGTTTCTGAATTCGGTATTGTTCGCACGCTGGCCCAGAAATGTACGATCGTTCGCCACGCGAGTAGCAACATACCTGTTTCTGACAGCTACGGCATAAAGTGCTCATGGCCATATTGATATATAAAACGGCCTTAAACATGAGGAAAGAGTTCTATGAGCTTTTTAATGCAACACGTGTATTCAAAATAAAAATTAAAATAAACTACAACCTCTGTAATTTAAAAAACTATATTAAATATTTTTAAAATGTATGCCCTAATAGAAAAGTTTCCTTAAAACTATTGATAGACCCGTGGTGGATAGCGTGGGCACTCGTATGAGTTTATGTGCATGGGTTAGTCTTCTTATCCATCCGTGAAAGTCGTAACGGTTTCAAGAAGAAAAAAAAACAAACAAATAAATACCATCATGCCATTGTCAGATTTCGCGACCGGCTAATGCGAGGCAGCTGGCAGTCGGCGCGGCAGGGCGCCTTGGCTGCGCCGAGCAGCGGACAGGAAGGACGGGGCGGCCCCCGGGCTGGGGCCGAAGGGCGGCGGCAGGCGGCTGTTGACACCCGGGCGGCGCGGACAGATTAAACCCAAACACCCGCCGCCGCAGGGCAGAGCCGCCACGCGGCCCCTCCGTCACGCCCCGCCCCTCACCACCGTCGCTTCCCAGCCCTTCCCTCTCCTTTCGCCAAAACCCGCTTTGCTCAGACTTACCCCATACCACCTCTCCTCCTTCCTTGATCATCTGCACCCGTCTCTTCCGTTCCCCACATCCGTCCTTACCCGGACCGTTGCATGAGGTACTGCAATGTCCCTCACCACTACGTCTCGCTCTGATCAACCTCCCTCTGACTAATTGAATCTCTCGTTCTCTCTCAAAATCCTTTTCGTTTGTTATTTTGTTTTCAGGAACCCGTCAGTGCCGATCCTCTACCGTACAGTAAAGAATTATATAGAGGGTTCAGCAGGCTTGTTTCGCGCTACCTCCTTTGAATAGTTTCCCGTCCGCCGTTAGAAAGCGCCAACGTCGTGAAGTATGAAGGGAAGAACATGGCTGTTGGTGGGGGGTATTTGTAGGAAATATCGCGGGGTGCAGAGGGACACGAATAAGGAGTGTTGTATCATTGAGTAAAGAATACAACCTCTTTAGTCTATCAATGCCGACGGCAGGCTCGCGGATGGGTCGGCCGACCCAGCAGGTCTCGCTACCTGCCCCACTCCCTCCAGCCACCGAGCTTCCCGGCGACTGCCACTGACGAGAACGAAGACCTACATTTGCCTCCAGCCCAGTCAGTTGGTAGAAAATAAGCGAAAGTTGTGATGAAATTTTGATATAATTAACTAATTTTATTTATTTATATATTTTGTTTATTCATTTAACGTTAAAAACTGTGTATATCGTGCTATGGGGATAGTGTATGTGTGTGCAAGTGTTTTGAAATTCTGGAATACCTATCCTAAGCCATATAGAACTTGAATTTTGCATACAAATGAAACGTACATTTTTGGCTAGAATTAATAAGAAAATTCACTCCAGAGTAATAAAAACTATTTGCAAAGGCAAATCAGCTACACATTTTCACTGTTTTCCCTCTTCGTGATGAAATCTTGGAAGACTTACTGCTGTAAGCACATGGTGAACGATACTTTGAATATTTCCGGATATCAGGAACACTGTTCGCAATATCGATAGTCATGAAAATATTGTAACTTTATCATATTTTGAAAATTGAGTTTATATCCGTCGATTTTATTTTGTGTTCTTGTTTAATGTTTCGACTTTTCTTGTCGGTACTCCCCGGCGCCCTCCCTATATGAAATTAACGAAGCATTTAGTTCACGGGATTTTGTGTTGATAAAGAGTGTGCATAATGATTTATAACTGGTATCTTGTAAATAATGCAAACTTTCGGAACAAAATGCTGAATATTGATGATGTATAAACACGTTCTTCTGGGTGCGTGTATTGCGCTCCCTGCATTAGAAACGTTAAATAAATGTTTGTTTACCGAGATTTTGTACTACTAGACTCCATTTCCGGTGGCAGTTGTAATGCGCAATTATTGGTCAGACCGGAAGATCCTTTGAACAAAGAATCAAAGAACACGTACAAGATCGTATAAGAACACTCATTTAATACAGACAGAAGTAAAAATTTTGGAAACTGAAAACAGGTACACTGACAGACTTACATTAGAAGCCATACACACCATAATTTATTAAACAATTCCCACCACACTATTTTGAGTGAACAAATTCCTTCTCTCTCACCCCTCCTAAAGCGGCTGCATCCCAGGCACATTAACCCCTCCGCCCGCCTCTTTTACGCCACCCGGCCGAGCCCTTTCCTAATGGCCATTTCTTAGAAAAACCCCGCGTTCGCCTCTGCCCATTGAGAGCGTTCTTTTAAATAGCGTACAATGCCCTTTACTTTCGATGTGTTGCCTGATCGGAGGCTCCTAGCCGCGCCAGAATCATTTCTTTTCCATTAATTTATTTTTTCTATACCATTTTTTTTTTTTAATTTTTTTTCAAAATTATGTCTCTATTTTCACGTTTCATTTTCCGATTTTCCTATTTTTTATTAATTTATAGTAATATTTTGTAGTAGATAATCATTATTTTTCAATTTAGTTATATTGTTATTATTTTTGTAGCACTGAAGATGGCCGCAATTCGACCGAAAAAAGGTTTCTGCCAAAATAAACAGCTACCACAAAACAACGCCTCAATTATATTTCTAGAATTATGCGCTTGAGACGAATTCGTTCTTTTTCCTATCTAATAGATGAATCTGATGAATAAATATTTGAGCAACGCAGAACTCTTCATGATAAATAATTTTGTTTTTACAAATGTTGCTATGAATGAATTAGAGTAGTGCTCGCATGATTATGATAAATGTGGTCACAGGATCACGTCATTTTGGGATGCAGTTAATTGGTTCATTGAAGGTGACAGGTCCCGCGTGCTTATGCGTAGGGCAACACCCCATCCTGTGCTCCCTAGCTGTATATGCCATAGAAAGATCTTGTGGCAGTAACAGTTTCAATAATTTGAAAATGCCGCCATAGGGTACTGGAGAGGTGAAATCGGTAGTGGGCAAATGGGCGACCTGTGCGCACTCTACTTGGACACCACTTTCTGCGAAACTAAGAATTCGACGGTGGCGCCATCTCTGAATGGGACACCATTTCTGAATACCCTCTCCAGTGCCTCGGCCACCTTCAGTTCAGACCGGAATGTACAAACCGGCAACACTGTAAACGCCACACGCTTCAGTCCGATGGAGCGCGGAGCCCCGGGAGCCGGTATTACAAATTTCGTGAAAATGCAAATTTTCTACTTACCTAACTAAAAAAATCTTATTTCCGGTTTTTATCTAGTACAATGAAAAATTCGATTTTGTATTCTAGCAAAAGCATTATGCGACCACAGAGAACTTAAAAAATGCTGATACTTTCTTTCTCAAATCGTAGTTGAATGAATTTCAACTCTTTCTTCAACCTTACGGCTTGCAATATTACCAAACACGATAGAACTAGTATAAATTATTTTAGTAAATAATAATGCAAATCAATTTCAGAAAAATCACAAATTCACAATTTCACAAATCTTTTATAGATAAGGCAAAAAATACATTTTTTGTTATAAATTGTTTATTGGATTAATGTTTGAAGTTTTTTTTTTTTTGCTCATACTTTTCAAACATATGTAAGTCATTTTTTCTTTTTGAGTAATTATGCAGAAGCATATTACAAAATATAGGAAGCAGAAGGTCACACACAACTGTATTTACATTCCCACACAAACAGATACCAAACAGAAGGTTTCTTAGCTCTTCATCTCTGAGCAAACTCTCCTTGCTTAATAATCGCAGAAATTCTTTCTGCTGATCATTACTTAAAAATTCTTCCTCATATTTTTGCGATACTAATTCTGTACAAATACAGAAAACATGTCTTCCAATATCTATACAAATCTGTGATGGCAGAGTAAGACCACCACGATTAAGTTCATTCACATTAGAGTCAATGGTACAATCTGATTCCAAGTTAGAAATACAAATACAAAAAACCTATCTTGGATTTCACAGAAAATGCTGCATAACCACAGACATATATAAGGGAAGACTTTTCAATTTCTGCATCCAAATAATTGCTGTCCAATATTCTCATAAATTGGGTCACTTCCACTTTACGTGGAAGTGTGTCATTACCTGTTACACTAATTTTTGTCACATGCAAATTGCCATACCTTGCAGATTTTAGCCCTAATAAACTTTTTGTCCTTAATTTCTTTTCACATTGTAAAATATCTGCAGCTGACACATAATTACCATCACATACTAAATTTCGACGATACAAACTAAATTTCTTTTCTAAATTATCAGTCTGGACCTTACCAGTTAAAACATAGTCAACTCTTAGTTCTTTAAGGCTGTATTTGACAAAACATAATAACACAGATGTACACTGATGGAGTGCTGCGAATATTTCAGATGTCAAACAACCCTTCCTGTTGCTGTTCCACCTTTCAAGCCAAAGTAGGAATTTTTCTAAAAATTCCCATCTTTCATCATTTTCTGATGTAAATGGAATTTCTAAAGAATTTCTGGTGTTATTTCCTTTAAATGCAGATTTAATATTAACAATGCTCCACCCGAATAATAATTTTTACAACTTGAACAGTCCCTTCACTTGTGACAATACCAGATATACTCTCCCATTCTCTTTTGAGAGCAGATAGAGTATATTCATTAAATATATTACAAACCAGAGATACTTTCTGTCGTTCTAATTTGTTAGGAAATACAGCCTTGTAGCTTAACTTGAATGCAGTTTTCAACAATGTATTCCTTTGTGCTGGATAAAGCTGCCTAATGTCAGAAAACTTGGCTTAAAATTTCTTCCCTTCAAAGGAAGGAAAAAAAATGTATTGTTAGCGTCCTTCATTTTCAGCCAATTATTCCATATGTTCTTGAAAACATGAACAGAATCAAAAGTAAGAAATGTTCTGTATGACTCGCATAACTTTATACAGAAATTTCCAGTAGGTTCAATTTTGTCAAAAAGACCTCTATTAATTCTATTATTATCTGAAACGATTACAATAACCTTTAATTCACAGCTTTCAATTAGACTGATAACATTCATTAGAATATTGTGCAAATCATTTGCATTAGAATTTTTTACTGGATACATGCTTACCACTTCCTTAAAATTACCAAAAGCTGAAAAGATCATGAAAACTTGTACAGTTCTTGTTGGTGAGGTTACATCATTTTCAGCAAACCCAGAAATCTCCCCACCCCTATAATCTATTTTAGGGTTTACATAAATCTCATCTATTTGTAAAATCACAAAACGCTCCAAGTTGTTTAGGTTTTTTGCCACGGATCTCAAAAAGTGCTTATTTTCACTCTCACATTTGGGAGATACATGAAATTTTGATGAGAGCTGCTGCAAATATTTAGGATGAGGCAAAATTAATAATTCAGTTTCGCTGATAGCATTATAGCATGCGGATGACTGCAAATATATCATGAAACAACTTAGAGTGTTTCCACAGAGTATTTTCTACCCCTACTGAAAATTAAATTAACCTGTTCAAAAATAAATTTCATTTGTCTTTCATTTTGAGGAGAATCATTTTCTTTCATCAAATCAAATAGTAATGTGAACTGTAATTTGATTGAATCAACACAATTTTTAATTTTTTTCCCAAAGAATGTTCTGATGCATTCACACTTTTATAATGAATAAATAAATTTTCAAGTTGGGCCCACTGCTCAACACGTGAACTGGTTGGAAGAATCCACTGTAACTGTTCATTACTTAAAATCTGCCTGTTTACACACACTGTACATTGAAGATGATTTGTAATACTTACACTATCAGTAATTTGGGGAATTGTTCCAAAATCAAACATGCAAAAAATCACTTTGTCATTCATATAATGAATATTCCACTCTTCAAAAACTTTCTTTACTGACTTAATGTCACTATAAAATGATGAAAAATTATTTATTTTGTCACTTTCTAACCACTCATTAACCTTATTATTATAATCATCTGATGCTTTGTTCCTCCGCTTTTGAGGGTCTGTGCGCTGCACTACCCCACTTTTTGTTAAATAACTTGGTAATCTAGGAAACACACTTGGAATAGCATCAGGAATTAATTCAAATTTGCTTCTAGGAATTTCTTTTGGAGCACCAGAAGGATCATTGAATTTATCGCATCTTGAAATATCAGTTTCACGAAAATGTTTTATGCAAACTACAGAATATTTTGAAGGCTTCCAATCTGCTCAATGAATGCTCCTAATCCACTGCTCTCTGATATCAGGTTTCAGGGGAAATCGAAAAACAGGAACATTACCTTCCTTGGCTGTTGAAGCATAATTGCTTCTGCAGTTAGGAACACATTTATCGGGCATCTGCAATGAAACAAATCTCGCTTAAGTTTAAGTACATAGGTTATAAAGTTAAAAAGCTTATATTATGCTATGAACGATATAAATATTGAAATTCTACATTATCTAAATATAATTACTTTCACTACTATTTATAATACAAGCGCAAAGACACTTCCAATCCTTGTGAGCAACAGGTATTAAATCTGTAATAATAAAACAAAACCTTAGAGTTCACAACTAAAGCGTAAGCACATAGGTTATAAAGTTAATAAGCGTATGTTATGAATGATATAAACACAGAAATTATACATTATGTAAACATTATTACCTTCACTACTACTTATTAAACGTATGCAAAGATAGGTTTTTTCCAATCCTTGCGAGCGACAGGCAATAAAACTGTAATTATGAAACAAAACCGAGTTCACAACTACACGCATCACCACGTGCACATCAAAGTTCTACAAACGCAATCGCACATACCTACCTGAAAGATTTCTGTGAAGAACACAACAGCAAATTCCAAATAACACAAGGAAACTACAATTGCTCGCTACAAAACGGCAAAACGGCAAACGGTAAAACAAACCCAACACTGAACAAACACTACTCGAATAACTCGCCGGCGCTGCCTGAGGCTGCAGTAGACTCATTCGGTTTCGCATCGGACTCATTCGGTTTCGCAACGACAGCGTTGCCAAATCTTCACATTCCGGCCTGAACTGAAGGTGGCCATGCCTATACCTCTTTAGTCGATGCCTCTACTTTGTTCCTCCAGCTCGTACTAACATGTCCTTAAATGCAATCGCTTCTTTCACTAATGTAGCTACACCGCGCTTTCACATCTTGTTTTAACTTCACTTCTCTTCTTCGTCTCAAACAAGCCGAGTTTCTTTCTGAAGACTCAACACTTTTCATTGTGCTTCATCCTCCTCTTCTCTTGCGCAGATAATTGTTAATGAACAAAGTAGAAGGTTGAAGTTCGGAGAGCGCCGTTGAAGGCCGCACAGTGTTGTGTTGTGTCGACTTTCGTGTTAATGATCAACTGAATCAAATCCAGTGAGTGAGTAAAACGCATTTAAACCTTAGTAGGTGTACACAGTACACCCAACGTCCATCCTATGATGGCTTCTGATCAAGGAGTCATCCCAAACAGTGAAACCCATCAATCAAGTCAAGTTAATAATGAAAATCAAGATTATGCCAACATATATTTAACTGCTGCTCAGAAAGGTATGTTTCCCACAAACGAACACGCGATTGTGATGGACTCAGTAGACGGTATATCAGTTAAAACGTACATCCAGGAACTTGCAAAAATTATCAATCCTCAGACCATGCGGTTCGTCTCAACGATTTCAAAAAACCGTATATATGCCTATCTGGATTCTAAGGAATCTGTGAAAAAACTCGTTGAACTCTCAACCATTTCAATTAATAACTCAACGTTATCCATTAGACCGCTAATTACGCAGAATATAAGACTCATTCTTTCTAATGTGTGTCCTATTATCCCACACTCAGTAATCACGAGCTAACGAAACTCAAAATTCGAATCGGCTCTACAATGACCTTCCTGAGAGCCGGCATGTTTAGTCACATTTTGAGTTTCCGGAGACAAATTTATATTCATCCAGATGATATGGACAAAGTACCAGAAACCATGAAAATTATTTATGATGACACAGTTTTCTGGATATATCCATCATCAGATTCTATATCATGTGTTATATGCAAGGATCACGGTCATTTTGCTAACAACTGCTCAATGAATGAACAAAAAGATAACCCCTCTGGATACTGTGAAGTTAACCCTAATGAAAAAAATGAGCTGTCCCCCTCCTCCTTCCCAACTCTTAAACCCTCTTCCACTGCTCATCCTGCTACTGACAACAGACCTACAAAAAATGCCAAACGTCCCTCTATCTTCTAAATCTGAGACATCAGAAACGTTACATTCAGTTGTAGGTGAAGAAAAGCTAACCTTTCTTAGAGAAAGTGTCTCAGATACTAACAACATAAACCGATTACCAAGAAATAAATCCAAAAATTAAAAAGTAACAAATATGTTTTAAATTGGTTACAACTAAAAAGTCTTTTTGAAAAAACAAAAAATTGCATAAATGTTGAGGAAGCTGTTCTGGAATTCACTCCAGATATCAAACTGTTACTACAAATGTTAGAAGATACCTACCCCCTCCTTACGGATAAAAACATAAAAAGACGTTTCACAAATTTAAAAAAGAAATTAAAAACAATTGACATAAGCAGAAAACTGTCAAACTTAAGTGAAACCAGTGATGAAGATTCAAACTAACACTCTCTCCAAATTTTGCTCTTGAAATGGCATATACAATTATCCAATGGAATATAAATGGCTTTAATCTACAAAAAGAGAATTTGCTACTGCTAATTAACAAGTACAACCCTGATATGATATGCTTACAAGAAACAAATAATAAAATCAACCAAAACACCATTAAAAATTTTGGATTTCTCTTGTGGAACTCAACCTCCACAAAAATCTGTAAACTAAAAACCAATAAAATAATATCTATTTGATGCCTTCCTCCAGGTCAGGTGTCTGAACTATCCACAATAATGTATAATACTATGTAAAATAACCTACTGTATTTGTCACCTTGTAACTTATTGAAACATACTTTACTCAACATACAGAAATACTTTGTAAATATATCTGACTGTAATACAACCTTGTGGTCGCTCAAGACCTAGTTGTTTATGCGACCTTTATAAATAAATTATATTAAAAAAAGTAGAAAGTTAATAAAATTAATGAACAAACTAAACAAAGTAGAAGGTTATAACATAATAAGCAGTGAAGCTTATCTTCAAGATTTCAAAACTTTTTCCCATTTCAACAGTACTAGATGTACATTTTTACACTTCAATGCAATTTGTGTTTACATTGATTTAATGGTTTATTTTCCACATTCACAAATTTGTTCATCGTGTTTGACGTAGGTATGGATGCGTTGGGTTTGATGTTTCCCAGCGTAATATTTTCGAATTCACCTTTATTTCACCTTCTCTACGTAGATACCTATTTGCGCTCTTAGCAACACCAATGGTAAGTTGGGGTCACTAGTGAGGATGCTCGTACTTTGCTAATCCCATCTTTGTCCTCATTCGCACCAAAGCATTTTGTGAAGTGTTCCCCTCACGTCACGCTCGAAACAAAAAACGCATCGCGCGGCATACAGCGGCGACTCCCGCTCCCCCCCCTTCCAAGTCGGTCCTCACCGCCCTCATCCGAGGCGCGCCCGTCGGCCAATTTGTTGTGTAAACACTCGCGCTGCATACAGCAGAACTGATTGAGTAACATTTGCTTCGAAATTCGCACCCGTGTTTGCGCTACGTATGGAGCGCAGCACGCGCTGCCGGGCTTTCCATGCAAAGCGCGTCTGCTCGGGGAAGGGGAGGGGGGCGATATGCGGCGCGGCGGGTGTCATCACGTGGCGGCCACGGCGCAACGCCACGCTGCAGCGCGCCGCTCGGCGACGCCTCGCGTCATACGTCTCCCCCGCCCCGCCCGCCCCCCCCCTTCCCCCCCCTCCCTCCTCCGTTACCCTCCGTCGCCCTCCAACGCCCTCTATCGTCCTCCCTCGCACTTCAGCGCCTCCCCGCTCGCCTGAGCCGCCCTCGCCTTTTCTCAATCTCCCTCATCCTTACATCCTTACCTCTGCCGCTCTCGCTTGCCATCGTCCACTCGTGTTTATTGTTAGATATTATTTTATTTATTTATTTATTATCATTACTTACTATTATCATTATTTACTATTATCATTTTATTAAGCATTAATCTCACGTTCACTATGTACGAGTGTATTCAGCAAAAAAATCCAGAAACATGCTTTCCAGTAACCCTCGACGTTCCGAATTTCCGTCCTCGAATTTCACCAACATGATCTAGTCGTCACTGTTACTCTGAAGGAAGCTCAGAAAATGTGCGCGTAATATAAAAAAGTCGGATATTACATGATAAACTAAATGTGAGTGTATTCGAAGTACTCATGCAACTGAATGTAAAGTTAAAGATTCTCACATATGTTAAGAATGGATGTTAAGAAAGATAATCATTTCCAACAAGATGTCCTTACTATATCTGTGGTAATACTAAAATTCATGCCTGAACATCATCAACGTCATTGTGTCGTCAGAACCCTGAGTGATGCCTGCAATGTTCCTATTGCAGCATAAAAGGATTTGCATGTAGTGTTGCATGTAAAAATGCAAAGCCTTGCGTCAACATGCTCGATGCTCGATTGTCGGTCCCCAATGGCGGTGACGGGCTTTGTATTGATTGTACGCACAAAAATGCTCAAATGTCAATAGGTCTAGTCTGACGTTTCTATTCCCCGAAAAAGCAAGCAACCGTATTGTTTGACGATCGAACGTTTGCATTTTTAATTATTCTTCTCGCGAATATGAAATCCGCCACGCTTTTTTCAAAAGCAAATATATTCGGTATTTTGAGGGCGTATAGTAAAAGCTGTTGACTTTACGTGGTATTGCTGTTTTAATAGTTGGTTTATTTCCATTGTTTTTTCTATGAACTATATCTTCTGATTTTCCTGTAAGTTAGTTGCTGACGGGGGGTGGGTTGTAAACAGTGGCGGTTCGTTGCACAACCAGAAATTTTCAGCTAAAGTCCCTTGACACGTCAACATTAAAAATAAATCACTTTAATAACACGCAAGTGATCTATCTTCGAATAACTTCTTATTTAAAAGCGTTAACAGACGAAGAGGTCCCAGCAAGCGTCCAAGATGTGATGTCATTGAGGGAGTTGGATTTCAGCTCGTGTCCTGGCGTACGATACGAGCCGAACTTCTTTGTATTATCCCATAGTCTTTCTAATGTATTGCAAATGATTACCAACACCGACAAGTGGAGCAGCACACAGACAAGCCCTCGACCGGTCTCGCGGCATGTGAGGTAATGTAGTGCATGTTTGTGTAAGTGTGTGTGTAAGAGGTGAAGATAAGACAAGGAAAGGGAAGGAAAGATCGCGCGCGGTCCGTGGCCTGTTTGTTAGGGTACTGCTCCGGCATTCGCCTGGTGTTGATCGGAGAAACCACGGGAAATTACCGATCATAGCAGCCGGCCGCTAGAACTCTCCTCCGGACAACGACATAATTCGACCTAGCTGAGAAGCTAGTGTCGAAAATCCTGCCGCCGTCAGGACTCGAACCTCGCTTTGGGTTTTTGGTTTGAGGGTTGTTACTTGACGCCCCCTTTTGTAATTTTGACCTATATTCTTGTTAGGCAAAGGCGAATTGAACTTTTATAGAACCACACACTTTAATACAGAACATTCTTATATTTCCGCAATTAAATACAGCATAGTGTAAATTTCTCCCGCACAAAAGAAGCAGGTGTTCTTACTAATATTTATTCTTTTCAACATGATATTATACGCTACAGTTGCACTAGTAATACGGTAAATAAGTTAGCGGTCATGATTATAAAATACTGAATATCTGACATTCCCACAATATTTATTGATTGAAATTTAAGACGCCTTTTCCTTATTTAATTTACAATAAAATTTCTGTGTATATGTATGTTACATTAACATATCTTGTGAATGTGAATAATTCATTTGCATATAAATTGAACTCGAGTTTTTCAAGCAGGGGCAAACAACCTTCATGTAGTTTTCGTACGGACGAAAACTACGTAATTTGAAGAAAATGTCGAGAATTGTTTGCGGTTTCCTTCATCTCAATTCTTAGAAAATCACGTAATACATCTCTCGTTATTCGCCTGTCCTCGATCTTGTTAAAGACGTACGGAACCTCTCCATAAACTGTTTCTCCAACTAACAACTTGTACCGCCATTCTAGCTAGCAAGACGATGGTTCTTGCACTCGAGAAGAATAGCTCGCAGCCTCGACGAACTGTGTAATTTGGAACTTCCTTCATTAATTCCCGTTCTCCTCGTCGGACTATCGGTTAAGGTCGCGTCTGCCGACGAATAACAGCCTAATCTCGCGAACAATAGTCGTAATTATCCGCGCCAGAGAAAACCCCGTATCCGCGACCGCGCCGCCTTCCCCATCCCCCCCTCTCCTAAGCCTTTCTGCACGAAGCCCCCTCCCACTGATCCGGGCGGCGATACGGCCGAATTATGCGTGTTTTTGGGAAACATACACGCGGCTAATGAGCCTTAAAAACGGCTTCAGGCGCATGGCGTGCCGAAACGGCCCCCTCGAACTTTACGGGCTACGTCGCACGGAATGCGAAATGCAGGGGGCGTTGAAGCTTGCCCAAGGGTGGCCAAGCCTCAGCCTCCGCCTGAGATGTTTGGGGCAAGATTGTGATATATTATTTCGAGCATTGAAATATTCTGTGCCCACAAAAGTATGTGTGGGAGAAATATGTGTTAGGTTAACGTGTATATCGTGGTATTCCTGGAATGAAATGTGCTGGTGGACTATGAAGAATTTTGTCTCATGGTATACATGTTTATGTTGCGTTAATAGATGTCGCTGTTTATCCATCCGCTGTAGAAACGTGTTTGAGACATTATCATTTATTGAAGACCAGTGTAAATTGGACAGCAAATGATTTGTTAAAGGTCAGGAGATAATGTAGTTGTAAAATTAATTTAATGAATTTCAGAAACATATTTCAAATGCCTTAATATGATCTGAATGTCTTCAGTAAATATTTTACGTTTTTGAAATATAATTTTGGAGAATGTAAGTATGTACCAAGAAAGGTTCTTCGGTCTCCATATAAAAACTGACACCTGTTAATGAACCAAATCTCTTAAATATTTCTTAGATATTTACGTTCTTGTATTTATTCTACTTTACTTTATGTGCTGAAGTTTACAAACTCGTGTGCCACTAATATTTACTCATTCTACTTATTTTAAATTTAGTGAAGAAGTCTCTAATGGAATATGATCGCTCTCTAAGAGATTGTTAAGAAATATTGATAGAATGTTAATGAAAAGGAAAATAAAAGTTTCTTTCCGAAAGTGAAGTGTGAAATCTTGCGAAGAAGAATTCTCCTCCGCTTGAAATTGGTTTTTTATTATATCTAATATCATAATAAAGGTTCGTTGATCAATGTTGTTTTTTATGATACGAATAATAATAATAATAATAATAAAATAATAATCTGACAGTAACAGTGTAACTACCTCAATTTTGATTACTGAACTACATCCGTTTCATATCCAAAATATACTACAAATGTGTAATATGTCTAACTCAAGTTATCATCCCTTCAACCAGAAAGTTTCACAAATCAGAACATTCGTGGGGTGGACTGCAAGAATTCAGAACCCGACTGCCCATCCGCTTTTTATAGATACCATTCTCCAATTACGTGCGGTTGAGCGAGTGATGCTGAAAGTTCGCCCCTGTTCTGGAACGCGGGGCGGGGCGGCGGGCGGGGCCCCCTCGCCGTCCTCACGCGCTGGCGCCGCGCCGCCGCCGCCGCCGCCGCCGCCGCCGCCGCCGCCGCCGCCGCCGCCGCCGCCGCCGCCGCGATGCGCGTCACGTTGCGCGCTTGTTCGGGCTAAGCGCCCCCCTCTCCCTTCCACGGGCCGAATCTAACCCTCGCTGTTCGTCCGCCCTTGTTCGAGCTCGCTTTTCTACGTTTTCACCCCTCAGCACGCGTTGTTGTGCTAATGTTTGTTTTGTTTTTTCACTGACAAATTTTGGTGTAGCATTGCGGTTCGTCGTTTGTACAAATTTAAAACATATTTTTTAAATACGTTATTTTATAAGGAATTCAAAATGTCATTTCACTCTCCGCTCTGTTTTTCAAACCCTATGAATCTTAATCCTTTACTTTTTTTCCTCTTCTTTCTTTTTTTTACTTCCGAGAGATGATTAGTGGAGTCTTTAGAAAAACTCTAGGGTTAGCGTAGCATTTTCTAGAATATATTTTGTTCTCCTGTCTTCGTCTCCGTGTTCAACGCAAACATATCTTCTTGGACGTCTTGGACGTTATTAAAATTTCCAGTAAGACCATTATTTATCTCGTTGCAAGCAAAATCATTATTCTGGGATAGCACTTGAGTTAATACATTTGCAGGGGTAGCTTCGTGCGTAATACTCAAACAAAACAAATCTTATCATTTTGCATTGACATGACCAAATCATCCTCACTCTCATTTACGTTTTATGCAAGTTCAGAACAATTCATTGGTCCATGAGCCACGCTGAGTTTATTGCCAAGTACTATATTTGCAGTGTGAAACATTCGGATATACTGTGCATGTCTGAACCGACGATCTCTCTGGCATTCTCCCCCCCCCCCCCCACACACACACACACACCGACATCGCCGCCGACACTGTATGCCACCTTCCCCTCGAGTCCTTTGCTTGCGGCCCAACACTTGCGATTATCCCTTTTCTGTATGACTGAACAGCACGACTTTCAATTGGTTCACTTAGCATTTTCTTGGCATTTTTTCCTTTCCTTTCCCTTTCTTTTTACTTTCTCCCTATGGAGTAGAGAGAAAGTTATGTAATGCCGCGCAAAAAGCAGCGAATGTTTGGCAGAAAAACCCGTATTACAAGGTCCATGTAACGAGAAAGTGAATAAATCCAGTTTCTCAATGTAGAAAAAATCCTCTAACACATGGTGTAGCCAGAATCCATATTTTGTGGGTTCCTGATACCGAAAAATCGAAAGACAGCAAAACTTCTGTCTGCACGTCCGTCCGTTTGTTAACAACGGTAGCGGCTAAACCGTTCATCCTATGTTTTCCAAAATTAATTTTCCCCAAAAGATCTGACTGATGTCTCGGTCCCTGGAATTTGAAATCAATATTTAAATTTGGGGGGTTATTTTACACGAAGACCCTGGGAAATTTTCAAAACTTTCAAAAAAAAGGGTCCATCGTTTTTTATTAAATTTTGTTCCTGGATATTATGAAGGACGTTTAAGAGAATGATGCAGGTCTTTTGTTCGTTGAAAACCCTGAGTTTTCGAAAATTGAAAAGTTCAAAATATTTTATGCGGCTTCCTGTTCGGGTAATTTTGTGTGAAAATGCGGGAGAGAAAGTACGTGCCGTTTTAGCACCACTAGTTTCCCATGATGTGCGGCGGCGATGGTGTAGCGGTTAGCGTGTCGGACTGCTATACCCAAGTTTGCGGGTTCAAACCCGATCGAAGCCGTGGATTTTTAAGGGCGAAAAAATCCTTCGTACGCCTTCCTTCGGAGGGGAAGTAAAGCCGGCTGTCCCATGTTAGTACATTTACGGCATGTAAAAGATCCTCAAGCCTAAATGACGCCTCTGAGCTAAATTCAAATCGCCTGTTTCGTCGCCCAAGAAATACCTTCTTTCTCCCATGATTGGTGAAAGGAGTGTAACGAAATTTGCGTGGTCAGACGGAAGAGCAGGCCTCATGGCCTGAGTCTCGCCACGTAAAATAAGGTAAATTCAATTCAATTCAATGATGTAAATGTAATGATGGCGCGCTCACTTGGTTTCACAAGAACCACCCAGGATATCGCTAACTGAATTGGAAAATCACATATTACAAATTCAAAAACTGTTTTCTAAATTATACATCTCTTAATTTAATGTAAAGAAGGAAATCGTATCCAATAGAGATAAGTAGTAGAGCATGTGAGTCGTATAAGCCATATTTCTAATTTACTTTATATGCAAGGCTGCATCTTAAGCTGACATCTTTCTCTTCTACACATCCGTCCTCGAGACAGGGGTTGTTAATATACAGGCAAACTAACCACGTGCCTAGGGTCCCTACTGGATAGATTTCAATTCATTTTTAAACAAGGATTTATATTTTTTGTAATTATGTAAAATATTATTGACTATTTTATGAATGATACAAGAAATAAATAAAATTCAGTCACATTTTAAAATGTACGTAATGGAATCAATATACTCCCCGGTTCCTTTGAGGCCTTTGCTTCAAACGTTTAGTTTTTAATTCCCTAGAACGCTTCATTTAGGAGCTATTTAACGATATAGATTCAAACGCCAAGTGTTGCGGGTGGCATTTGACATGAATATTTAGTTTTGTTCTCCAGCGCCATAACTTTTTTCCATGAAATTTTCAGATATTTTAATAGTTATTTTGCTATTCGGGGCTGAGATGAATCCAACAAATCAAAGATAATTAAAATGGGTCCAGCCGTTCTTGAGTTATAGTGTAACTAACCGGACTTATTTAGATTTCAACCTCGACTATAAATCCAATCCAGCTTCGAATATGTAAATCCCGAAATTCGTCTATCAGCATCCACGTTTTGTCATGACCAACGTAAAAATGTCTACCATACTTTCTGTTGACTAATGTACTATGTCCCGTTCTATTTTCAAGTCCGGTCACACAAACCAATCAATGGATGTTATCTTGACTTAGAATCTCAAAATATCTTTGAGATTCTAAGTCTAGATATCTAGTGTATCTCAATATGTACATCATAAACTGAGTACATCCATACGAATGATTATTACATTTTACTTTATCGTATACGTAACAGAGTAATATACGGAGTAATATACGTAATATAGAGAAAGTTACGCTATGCTGCGCGAAAAAACAGCAAAAGTTCATTGCCGGGCCCTGATAACGAGAATGTGGATAAATACAGTTGCTAAATTAAGAGAAAAAATCCTCTAACACTTGGTGTAGCCGGAATCACTGTTTGATGGGTTCTCGATGCCGAAAAACCAATTGAAAGCAAAACGTCCGTCCGTCTGTCCGTGTGTCTGTCCGTCTCTGCCTGTCTGTCTGTCTGTCCGTCCGTCTGTGAACACTACTAGCGCCTAAATTCTTTCGATCTTTTCCAAATTGAAAAATACCCTTTCAATTTTAAAGCATTGAAATTTTGAAAAACATTCTTTAAAATTTTGGGGTTCTTTACACGAAACCCCCTGGGCATTTTCAAAATTTCCTTAGAAACTGCTCCAAATTTTTTCTTTACATTTATTGTAAGAATAGAGTAAAATACACTAATGAGCATGGAACGGATTTATATGGACTAAAAATCTTTGAAATATGTAAAATTATATATGTAGATGTCTTCATCAAAATATGGAGTTTAATATGGGCTTCAAATGATAAAAACTGACTGTGGTAAAATAATATTTTATTGTCTCTTGATAAAAATTCATCTTTAAATTCTGAAATGTAACTTCTAATTTTATACTGGATCATTGTGTTACTTTTGGCATTTTACAATAACTTAATAGAGAGATTACTATAGCTGAACCGGTCGCAAAAAAACCATCATGGCGGACGTACCTTTGGTAAAATCTCGGAGACTGTCGCCACCCTTCGGCATCTGAGATTTCCGCTCTCGACGATAAGGGAAGCGCGTGGGCGAGAAGGAGAGGCGAATTACAATGTCGCCTCTATTCCCTACACATGCTCACAGGATTTCTTCCATTTTTCAGCACTGTATTAATAATTTATAAATCCCCAAACAAGTTCTATTGGATTTAGATCTGGATGGTACGGTGGAAGACGGAGAGGAATGTGGCCATGTTCGATGATTATTTGATCAACGATCTATCGTTTTTCAATGGATATACTTTGAATTATTTGTAATAATTGGGTTTTTGTGAATAACAGCAGCTACTGTGTAAAGCACACTGTCACTGCTCACTAGCCACGGTAAAACAGGGACATGAGACCGAAACTCCAAGACACCGCTTATTTTCTGTTGAGCGTTTGGACAACCCCTACTGTAGAAACACGAAAGCTGCCTTTCGTTTGATCCTTCTCATTCATCAGTTTGTTATCACCAAACTCGCAGTGTTGAATTAACGTGCGACCCATGAAAGAAAGGCAGAGGGAGAGCTATGTTGTGACAAAGAGCGCAGGCATGCGGGGAAATATTAGGAGCTTTGGAGGGAGAGGCCACGTTCGGGCATGCTCATTGGCAGGTTTTTGAGAGTGGTACAGCAATACAGTATTCTGACTGGATTGTATCTGACAATAAGGATGAATTTTGATGTCCAAATCTTTGTGACGTTATGCAATCCGGAAGGAGAAAGGGTACTGAAACGAGGTGCGTTTCCCACAGACCATTGACGTCTCAAGGTCATCTGTCATACAAATCCAAAATTCATCGCTCATTCCCTCCCTTCTTTGCAGGACATTACGACCCCTCAGACAGGGTCTGAGGGCTGGAGGGAGGATCTATTCTTCCCATATTAATATATAAACATTAACAGTTACTTGACGGTGCTTTCCCATTGTCAGTACTCCCTAATTTTTAAAAAAACTCCAATGTTTAAGGAGTATCACTGAAAATATTGAAGCTCTTTTTGTTGAGATGCATTTTTTATATTTAATAAAATTTCATTGTTAAATCTAATATGCTATATGGACTGATTTTGTAAGAAATGTGGAAAATATATGGACTTTTATTCTAGTATGTACCAAAACCCAAAATATGGAAAAATAATGAAAATAAAAATAGCCTTTTTAATCCTACACACTGTGACACATAAAGATAATATAAATTATCGATATTAGCTTATTTAGTAAATATGTATTTACATAGAAATCCGTTCCCTGCTAATGAGGTTATTTTAAGGTCTGATTTTCACGGTTAACTCTGAGTTTTCGAAAATTGTAAAGGTTTGAATTTATTCAGGGACTCCCAACAGCTATAAATTTGAATACACAGATTTTCCTTCAATAAAATTTCTTGCCCATAAATAGTTCTTTCATTAACGTCGTAAGGATTTTGTTTGAAAATTGTAGTACTTTCCGTGCAATAGTGCGTGCAATATTCGCAATTTAAAAAAATTCTCAAAAACGACTCCAAATTTTGTTTGCAATTTTTTAGGAGTAGTGCCCAACGGACCCTATACAACAAGCCATATTACTCTATTCTTTTGTTTTTTCAAAAGATACAAAATTATTTTTTTATGGTGTACTAGTTCATTGCAGTGTGTTTACGGACCTCCAACAAAACACGTAAAGGTATTGTTAATACCCTTGCGGGCCTTCCTGATTCTTTATGCCCGAGGGCCTTTTGCATACTTTATGGCCGCTCTAATACCAACACAACACATACAACATTTTTATGAATTCGATTTATTAAAGTTACAATGCAATAAAATACAATAAATAAATGGCATAATGCTCAAATAAGTAAAATAACTCGTTATAAACCTTATTTTGCTTAATTGATATGAACTTTGCAATTATGTAATGTTCCCGTGAATGTACAATTACCACCAGTCACTCATATTTCACTGCTACGTGTCACCTTTTTTTAAAGGAATAGTATGTGTTTCTTGAGTAGCAGTAATAAGTAGTAATAAGATGTATAAGGCACATCGGCTGACATCCTAGAAATGTTACTTTTTGGTGTTATAAAATATCCTCATTTTTTTTTTGGCAATAGAAGCAAATAACCTAAAAGTAGCGTTTCATCAATGCAATTTACAGTATTATTAACACAAATAACTTTTGAATACAGCATAAACATTTTCAAATATTTTTCGAAATTTTACTGAAAGTCACTGTCCGTAGTTAGCATTTGCGAGAATTTCCGCAGGAACTTCACAATATTCTTTCATTTTGTACGAACAAATCAGTCCAATAACAACTATGTTATAGTAAATAAATACACACTGTTTTGTTTATCTGACGTCATTTTGACAAATGACAATTACAATGCACCTATTCACTTTAGACGCAAGAAAAATTATAAAATATTTTAATTCTCGTTTAATTCAGCAACGAACTAGTAAACCATAAAGTTTTGTGTGCACCGCGGGCGTTACTTGATGTTTTTGCCCCTCAGGCGACTTCCAACACCTCGGACCAGAGGCCCTCGGGTTTGGAAGTTGCCCTTGGGGCAAAAACATGTACTTAACGCCCTTCATACATGAATAACTATTTTGACTTGTCCCTCACATCGGAAATTTTTACATTAGAGGCAATTTCTTCACATTATCATATTTATCAGAACATTAAGCTTTAAATAGTGGCGTATAAAGTTTCTTAAAATCTCTACAGTTTTCTGAGGAAACGAGCTCAAAATTCCTCATTTTCAGAAACGCTCAAACGCCATTTTCTCAAAAATTACCGAATTTTTTCTTCAGACTTTTCGTACGAATAATGCTAATTTCATTGTTTAAGATGAGTTATAATTAATTTTGGTGTATTCTTTTGTTTTGTTTTCAAAAATTACACAAATGTAATTTTTTGAAATGTGTCTCATGCCGTTAATATACTCATTTACATCGATTTGTATACATTATTGCCTTTGTGAGTGAAAGTGCTGCAAATTACTTGAAATGAAGTTTTTCGAATACTCAGTAGATTGCTGTGAAAAAGAGCTTCAAATTTCGCATTTATTATGCTTAGTCGCAATTTTCTTAAAAAAACGGCTTCACGTTTTTCAACGAAAATTTCTATTTTGGAGCAGTTTTTTTAATGTTCTTGAAGTAATATTTCGGTTCTGCTATTCAGAAACCGTTGAGAAAATGTAAAAAACAAAAAAAAAATGCTTTGGACGACGATAGATGGTAGCTGACCAGTGAATGGAGCAAGATCTGGCTTTAGCCAGATGACACCAAGGAAATTAGACCACTTTACTACGAGAAAGTATGTGCTATTCTGTAGCGCCTCTGATTACATTCTGGGATACATACGTATACACGGAATAATATATGTAGTATAGTGAAAGTTATGTAATGCTGCGAAAAATCTATTTCGAGATTTCAACGGAAATACACGTTTTGGGATACCCATTTTCTGGTCATTCTCGAGGCCCCCTAAGATAATCTAGCCCTGATAGATTTATATATTTACGTCACCTTCCCCCTCCCCCAATGTGGTAGACTCCGTCAGGAGTGCCCTGGTCGGCGAAAGCTGCAGCTTCACCACCGACTCAGGAGCCACGCACCCCGCGTCCTCTAATTTCGCGTCAGCGGGTGCGTCACGAACCTCCCATAATTGCATTAACCTCAGCGTATAATGTTATTTAATATCCCGTTAAGCCTCATGTATTTCATTACTCCCAATTATGCGTGCTCTTGTGAAGAAACGCGAAACAAACGTTATTAACGCAGCTTACGCCAACGGATATGAATCCACTTCACTTTACTGGGGTTTGCTCGTCTTTTACTTCCAAAGGGCGTTGACACATTCTCTTATAATCCTGCCTGGGTAAGAAATTCTCGTAATTTCTGACCAATATTGCGGTCACGTAATATTCTGCTCAGCTGGCAGGATACAAGGGAGTGAATGTTAAAATTAAACTGAGATTTGTGCCCCGGAAGAAGGGTTTGTACTATGGCGACTGTTATGTACACAGATGTAGAGCCTTTCATATTTTTAATGTGAATTTTTTTTATTCAGAAAAGTCTATGGTGATATGCTATTTATTTTAAATCATTTAGTTGGTATAGGAAGAAACATATCTTGCCTATCTGAAGGAGCTATATCTGTTGCCTATCTTTGTTTTTGCTTCTTACCTTCTTCTTTCTTTTCTTGTTGTTTTTAATATCCAAACATTTGCCCAATTAATAACGAAATTGTCGGTGTATTGTTTTTTCTTCTATAACGCCGACAGTAAACTCAGTAAGTTAATTTAAAGATATAAAGTGGAAAGCTTCCTTGGTGTGTCATTATATTTAAATATATTTGAAAACATTTTAATGATTTTTGTTTACTTGTAATTAATAAGTTAATCAATAAAAATATAATTGTACAATTGATGAATGTAATGAATATTTTAAAAACGAGTTCTTCGGCATATATGAATTCATAAGAAGATTAATTTTTATTCAGCAATTTGTAAAGCCAATTCTGGAGGATTCCATTTCTGCCCAGCCTTTTCACTAACGCAGTGAATGTGCATTGCATTGTTCCCTTGCTTTGTGTTTGCAGATCGCGTGGCCATCACTACACCCCTGAGGAGGAGCCCAAGTCGTGCTGCGGCGTGGTGGTGACGCAAACGGTGTCCATCCGCTGGTTCATTGTGATGATCGCTTTCGTCGGCATTTGCTGCGCAGTCGTCGGAACTGTGCTGGGTGCTATGAAGGCCTCCGGGCGAGAGCACCTTACCGTCTCCCTGCTCATGATCGGTGAGTCACGTGTCCGAGCACCCCCCTGGCTCCACGCTGAAGCTCTTTTAAAGACGCTTGAGTAAACACCATACCTTCTCGGCACAAATTGGCGAGACACTTGCATGAATACCTCACCGTCTCCCTGCTCGGATAATCGGTTCATGCACCCCTCTGGCTCTAAGTCTCTCTCTCGTCGTCTGACTCTACCAAAAGCTCTACAGACGCTTCAGGAAGTACTTCACGTCTTCATCTCATAATCCGCTACGCCCTTGTTCAAGCACCTCTCACTCAAAATAGGTGAGCCAATCAATGGAGCTTGCTTCGATAGAACTATACGCTCTCGCTAGTAAAAGTATTTCATGAACTTTTTTCGCAGGCAGGTTAACGGGGCTTCGTCAGAAAAAAATGTAAAAACGTTGTTTGCCAACGTTTCGGAAACTTTTATTTCCATCATCAGGGCTTGCAACATCGTGAACAACTCACACCATTCACTGCACCATCCTCCATCTCCGGCACCTCACACGAAATGAGGAACACGACATCACCCTCACCACACCAACACACAGCATGACTAATACTAACGAGATGTTGGGTGGCGAGACGAGAATATATATCATGCCTGAATGAGGTACACGCTAGCTTCCGGTGCGAGTTTACAATTAATTAAAAATTAAAAATAGAAAATGTGCTATTTTGGTTACTTCAAAAGAATTCTTACATTGAAGTGATATATAGATAACACATTTGTTTATTTATACTTTCTTGTAAGATAATTATCACATGATTATTATTATTATTATTATTATTATTATTATTATTATTATTACTTTATATTGTGACAACACCAAAACCAAGGTACCGGATATGAATATACATACAATTTACAAATTAAAAAAATAAATAAATAAAAATATATATAATAAAACCAATTTAAAAATTAAAAAGAGATGTAAAAATTATAATACAAACACAAAATTAATTTTTCAACAAAAAATTAATATGAAATGATTAATCTGGTGGAAACAAATGGTTACAATTTTTTCATGGGAGTTGTCAATAATAATACAGCATAAGGCAAATTCAGATTAATGTCTATTATCCTTAACATATGTTGTGAGGTAAGGCAAAAAACAGAAATAATTACAGACTGGGAATATTCACAAAAATAATTTTTGGTTCTTTTTTGGCAACATAAACATCGGTATGAGCAGAGATGCCCATTCAAGGTTAAAATATGAAGACAAAATGACAATGGAAAGTTATGATGACTGACTGGCATTGGAAAAATTTTTTTTTGAAAATTGAGTTGTGTAATAATAATATCCAATAAAGTTATTTAGAATCCCACAAACCTAACTCTTTTTTGGTAACATTATTCATGAACAGTGTTATTTTCATTTTCTTTCATATTAGCCCTGATGATGGAAATAAAAGTTTCCGAAACGTTGGCAAACAACTAGTAAATTTTTTTCTGACCAAGCCTCGTTAACCTGCCTGCAAAAAAATTCATTTATGGTCGTTAAGAACTCTCCATATTTCATGAAAGTTATCTAAGGAATTGAGAATAACTCGATGAAACTTGAGAGCATTTACATTTACGTTCCTCATGCAAGCATGTGCTTCTCATGCAAGCATGCGCCATCATTTTAACTTGCTTTATTATTTGTGTAAAGGTTATCTGTTTGTTTTATTGGAAAACGTCAAATTTGATGTATCTTCAAGTACTACGATAGCAATATTCACATTGTTTTTTGTTGTTGTTGTTTTTTAATAAATTATTCGACCTTACCTTGTTCGCCACATGATTATTCTTTGTGAAGTAAAGGAAGTATCTTTAAAAATATATTCTATATTTATAGAACAGTTATTAGATATTTCTTGAAATGAAAAAGTTCAAAATATTGAAATTTGCAGCGAATTAAATTGATTTACGCAATGCATTTCCTTAACTGATTATGAAATTCTAATCTAGATTATGAGGAAAATAATATTTATTTTGGCTTGTATCTATTAAATGTGGGATAAAAGCCAACTAATTCAAAAGGTTCGCTTTTTTAATGTTTTTATACAATTATAAAATGAAGTATTACAAAAGTTGCAAAAATAGAATGATAACCTATATTTTTTATTTAATTTGAGGTAGTGTATTTTGTACTTGAGTATTAAACTTATTTCAAAAATTTATTTTATAAATAATTATTGTGCACTGAGGATACCCATGTTCAAAAGAATGTGCATTACAGTAAACATCACTAGGGAATGGATTTCCATGTAATTACATGTTTTTACAGGAAATAGATACCTCATTCAATTTTATTTTTAGATTTTTAATTAAAATTTTATATTAAATATTTTAAATTTAAAAAATTTTTACATATTTTGATATAATTACATATTCTTACATACGATTTTACCTATTACGACATATTTCTTACTTATTTCGCTAGATTTTGATGTCTTTATACGTCAAAACGTATCACTTCAGACACGCGTTTGCAATATATGTCACGAAATTATTTTTCCTACAAATTAAATATGCTGCTGTGCTTCTATGACCACCATATCCTCGCCTTGAATTGTCACACTTCCCTCCCGTGGCTTACTTCTCCTCTCCCACGCTTATTGCATACTCGGACTCAAGGATGAGCGGATTTTTATGAACAAAAATAATTTCAAACATATGCTTGCTCATGTTCCAAACAGCAAATTTGTTACTTGATTGAAAATTAACAAATATCTTTTACAGAAAATTGTCTTAACGCGTTCGAGTTGGATGGAGGGGGAATACCCTTTAACTCCCACCACTGGGATCCATCAGTCTCTACACGCTTCTGCTATTCACTTGCACACCAGCTCCTCGTAAACACTGTAATGTATACTATGAACGTATTTTATATTTCGAATAAAATTCTTATATGTGGTAAAGTCTCCTGTACAATTACTTCAGTAGAGACAAAACCTACTTTCAGACACTCCGAATCCTTATTAAGAAGTGATTGGCCACGTTCTTTGGTCTTTATTTTACATATTTTCTATTTTTTCTTTCACGTTTTGGAAAAAATAAGTCCATGTATATGTACATATTTTGCATTTTTAACTACAATTAATTACGTTCCCAAATTATCGCATTAAAGCACCAGCAAAATAAGCAAACTAAGAAGAACCTCTTCAGTTTATTTGTTCTGAAATGTCGAAGAGTGAATCATTTCCAAGGGTCGTGCTCTATCCCGTGGAGTCCATGCGTGCCGGAAAGCCATCTCGTGTTGGGAAAGCGAGAGCTTTCGATGTATGTGGTTTAGAAACCGCAATTCCAAGAGCAAAGACAAAGAACACGGTCCATAACTCTCCAGCAGGAAATGGTCTCCGGGGCTACTTGGCGTAATTCATTGACATTCTCTCGCGCCTTGCTCGGACCGCCTCGCGAAAACGTCCCCCTAGTTTCTGCAAGCCAACTGAGCGAGATGCGATTTCTCCTTGATTCTTCAGGATCGCAAATTTCTATCAGAACTTTTTACCTCTATTATGACCCTCTGCGTGTGCAATCTGTCGTTTCGAAGCGGAGAACATCATCCTCTCTTGTATTTGATAATGCCGCATACTACGTTCGAATATCCGATAAGCGTCTTCATCACTCTTTTATTGATGCGGCAGTCCAAAGGGGACCTTGAATTTGCCTCCTCCGAAGTCATTGCACATTCCGAAATCACGTTTGTGCTAATTTATTCATCCTCTTCAGTGCTGTCTCTTAATGAAACCTTTCGTCTCTCCCCGCTGTGAGGCAGTCTGCTTCAAACCGCTTGAGCACAGTGGAACAGTTTAAGATGCTTCCAAGACTGGGCGTAGCTCGTCTCTTTACCATTTTCCTTTTCATTTCTTCCCGTGACAACCCCGGCGCGGGACAGCCCCTCCCCTCCCCTTGCTCCTGCGGCGCTGCTGTGAGCCGTCCTCTCGTCCGCCATTGTATTACATTATCTGGCCACGTCGCGTCTAGATCCCTCTACCTTCCTATAGAGTATATACCCTGTTACTGGCCCTAATCCTGTCCTTCTCTTTAATTCCCCATCCCCCGCTCTATCTCTGCACGGCCGCTTCTTCTCTCTTGCCCCACCCCTCCTCTCCCCGCCCTTTCCTTTTACTCCTCTTATTATTTTCCGTTTCACTGAAGCCCACCCGACACGCCGCACCCTGGCAGAATTTCAATAGTCCGTTTCTAGATGTGTCGCTCCGGATTAATCCAATAACGGCACCGCCCTGGGAGGAGATTAATGCGTCGGCACGTGTAAATACGCAAAAGAACGAAATTATAAAGTTGAAATAACTTATGAATTCAGATCGGCTTATATGAAGTGGTTTTCAAAGAAATAAGGGCATTGAAATCGAAAGGTATTGTAAAGAATTTGTCCCGAATGGTTATGTTCGCTTGAAAGTTCTTGACATTGTTCACGCTTTCATTAAAATCTTTGCAATAACAGTCAATTTTAAATTCCCTACGGACAGTATTGCCGTTCACACATTTCAGCAAGAATTTCTCAATAATGCGGTACTCTTGAAAAGCGTGTTGTCAATTATTTCTATTATATGAAATCGTAGCGTAAAATGTCATCTGACGACGAAATAGATTCATGAACGATGACACTACGAAAGTCGAGCTTTTCAAGTTATTTCAATTTGCAAGATTCTTTGTTTTATTTTCACTGGGCACTATTATTCGAGTGTTGTATTGCATGCCGGTAACTTAACGCAAGCAAGAGAGGGAATTAAAGAGAAGAAAATATCGTAGATGTTTCTATTCTTCAAAGAGCGTCTTAAATGTTGAATAAAAGCAGCGGACGTGTTAATGCCTCAGCGATGGTGTTGATTATCTTCATTTACAGTTTTACACATTGCATCATCCAAACTTTAAACGGTTTTCACAAGGAACAATGAAGATGAAAAAAAATTATAAGGGAAATACTTGGCGTTTCTCTAGTTTGCATAAATTCTTCCTTAAGAGCATTAAACATGTATTTACTACTCGCCCGTTACTTGCGCGCCTCTGTAGCCGATCGGTGACGCGGGTTGACAGTGAATGAGTGTGAAACAAATGCAGTTAGCAGGCATCAGGAAGGGGAGAGGGTTGGGGGCGGTGCAGTAGGAGGGAGAGCGGGACGGGAGCTAGATGGAGGCCGAAGCGTAGTGTGAACGTGCTGATCTTCATTTGTTAACAGCCAAGGTCTGTTCTGCATAGGGTAAGATGTCTCGTAGGTCTGAATGAGAGAGAATTTCAATAGATGTCTAATGACGATTTTTTACTTATATTTATATCTATGAATGTTGACTGAGAATTACACATTCTGGAACAAAGAAAATGAGAATATTTATTCGTTGTGTTTTATACGTACCATGAAAACTTTATTATTACATCTTTTAACCCATGGATTTGTTGTTCCTCGAAATTCTTATGTTAGTATCAACCTATGTGTGATGAGTGAATGGTGATGAAGGTCGTGTGATACCAGTAACATATCGCTTACAGTATTAAGGGCCAAACGCGTTCGGAATATGTGGCAATTTTTCTAGTGCTGCCTTTCGCGCGACTCATGTGTAACCCTATCCACACTACTGTTCAATTTCCCCCACGGGATTAGTTACTACCATGATTCATGCTGAACAGAAACCTCTACCTTCACAGATTTACCGAAACCGTACTCGCTGCAGATTTGTGTGGGATCAACTACTAACTTGTATCGAGAAGAAAATCATGCTTGATTGATTATTTCGTGTTTCCGGGCACGTCAATAGCTATGGTTATTAGTTCTGTAAGTGTACTGCATACTTTCATCGAAGGAACTGACGGCGTTCCTTCCACACGAGAATGCGAGATCCGGCGCCGACCTACTCTTATGCTTGTATGGTTTCCCTATCCACGTATCTCCCTCAGCGGGGTACTGGCCCCGCCTGGACAAGCTCTAAGCTCCTGCCTGGTCTTCCGACTTTACTTGTAGAGTTACTGTCAGAGACTCTTGTATTCTTTACTTGGTCGTATAAACGGGCAATATTGGCATGTCTCGAGCGCGTATTGGCGCCTTTTCCTCTACTCCCTGCATCAGAGAAGGCGTCAGCTGTGCGGGGTGCAGAGCTGCTGACTAGGCGCGAGGGAGGTTCGTAGCGGCGCCGCTGCGGCCGTATGCAAATAAAGAGGAAAGGCGCAGAAGGGCGGAATAATTGTGTTAGTCCATGCCGGTTGCAGGGTAGACAATGACACTGCGCGTGCGGCTGTCTTTAAACCTCCGGACCTCGTTTGTTGAATCCACCTTCTCCCTTCCCCTCTCCGAAATATGGATGTCGCAGGCGGATGCCTAGAGACGAGCGCAAATGTGAAGAGCGAGTTGTGCGGTTCGAATTCCTACATTGTAAGTTAAAGTCTCAGAACATAAGTAATTTCGTCACTTCTCTGAATATCTGCTATTCATTCTGGGACTTGTAGTTTCGCATTTCGTTGTTTTAAAATTTTTCTTTACACATTTTTTGTTGTTGTATTAATCCCTACCTTCTGAATATCGATAAATAGTGCATACTGCGCCATTAGCACTAATAGCATCCCGGTGGGTACGCGGCACATTCAGGATCCCTGTTCAGGATCCTCTTCTAAAGCAAACGGTACCATATGCATATTTTTGTATATAATAATGACCCAGAATTGCCCTTTGTTACCGTTGCAACAGCGCATATTATATCCTCTCATTTTTTGTCACGTGCGTACGAATGCATGCGAAAACGTGTGTAATAAAAGTAGGGAAGAGAACAGTGATGATTCACAATCCGTAGTCGATTACAGAGCGATCTAAATCAAACGGACGTTCTTTGCTTTACAGAACATTGGTTATCTCCTAATGAACTTAGCATTTTCCAAATTCCAAACTTTTACCTCGCAGGCTTTTATTTCAGAGAGAGAGAATCCCATAAAGGTCCTACGTATGGGGGTTCCTGTATTTACGTTAGAAATAATATTGATTCTATCCCCTTGGCGGAATTAAATGTGTATTCCATTGAAAATATTTTCGAAATTTTTGTTGTACATCTTACTTCACTAAAAGTGATAATACTTTGCATTTACAGACCTCCAACAAAGAGAACTGCAGATTATATTTTGTTCTTAGAAAACCTGGAGATAACACTTAACAAAGTCAGCAATCGCTCTTTTGAATCCATTGTTGTATGCGGAGATTTTAACATTGATTTTCTGGTCGAATCTTGCGAGAAACAAAAGTTTCTCAATTTAATTAATTCCTTCAATTTAGACATTACAGTTAATGTACCTACACGGGTCACACAACATTCGATGAAGGCAATTGATCAAATTATAATTAACAAAACTACTACTCGATATGAAGTTGAAACAAAGATTTAGGATACAGTGACCACGATGCACAAATTCTTACCATTATAAGAAATGCGATCACTGACACAATAAATAATACACGTATGACTAGATTGTTTACTAAAAGTAAAATTAAATTATTCATTGATTACTTGATGCAGGAGCCATGGGAAGCGGTTTATAATACTGTTGATACAAACTACAAATATAATTCTTTTTTCAACTCTTTCATTTCATTTTAACACTTGCTTTCCTCTTCAAAAACGAAAATTAAATATTTCACGGAAAAGCAATTCTTGGATAACACAAGGGATTAGGACATCTTGTAAAAACAAGCGAATTCTTTCTTTCATTTCTAAACGTCATGACGTATCTCACGATTTCCTTATCTACTTTAAAAAATACAAAACATTGTTACAAAAAGTCATAAGGCAGGCTAAAATCATGGAAAACGATCAGGATATTTTGAACTCAAATAATAAAACAAAAGCAATGTGGAATATAATAAAAAATACTACCAAATCAACTAGAAAACCCGTAGAGAATGTTTTTTAAAATATAACGATATAAATGTGAACGATCCGGCAACAGTGGCTAATCTCTTTAACCAATACTTTTCGAGAATTGCTGCCGATCTCACTAAGGGTCTTCAGGCACAAAATTCAAAAACAGACAGTTCACCGAAAATTTTAGACACAATGTTCGTTTCCGAAACCTCTTTATATGAAATTCTCAAAATAATCGGTAAACTAAAAAATAAATATTCGTCCGGTTTAGATGAATTCCCGGATTCGTTAAAGACGTGTGCGTATGCCATTATACACCCGTTAACTCACATATTTAATGCATCTATATGCACTGGAACGTTTCCAGATATTTTCCAAACAGCTAAAATTAAGCCGCTCTTCAAAAAAGGCAACAAAAATGAAATTCAAAATTATCGGCCCATTTCTCTTCTATCAGTTTTTTCAAAAATATTAGAGAGACTTTTTTACGTACGAATGCAAACCTTTCTCAGTAAACACGACGCGCTTTCAGATTGCCAACATGGATTTAGAAAATCAAAATCAACGGAAACAGCTATATTTTCTTTTCTTAAAGATGTCGCCACATCATTGGATCAAAACAAGGCACCTATTGGATTATTTTTAGATATCTCAAAAGCTGTTGACGTCATTGATCATGACATTTTACTTTCAAAATTACCTTCATATGGAATCCGTGGTACTGCTCTAGATTGGTTATGTTCGTACCTTAAACAACGATCTCAGAGAGTTTAAATACCTTACTGGAATGATGGAACATTACGTACGCACCTTTCCGACTCCTTGCCCATTGCATGTGGAGTTCCTCAAGCATCGATTTTAGGCCCTATTCTGTTCCTACTTTACGTAAAGGATATGCCCTCGACGATTCGAAACGGAAGAACGGTTCTCTTTGCGGATGATACGAACATCCTTTGCAATAAAGAAACCGTAAATAGGACAATATCAGATGTTTCAAATTGGTTCCGAAATAACAAATTAATAGCAAACGAAAAGAAAACGGTTTTAATGCAGTTTTCGATAAGCAATTCTGTGCTCCATTGAAAATGAACAGTGTACCATTGACTGATGTTAAGGAAACAAAATTTTTAGGTCTCTCCACTCAGTCAAACCTTAAATGGAACGTCCATTTAAATGAATTGAACACAAAATTAAGTTCATTATGCTACGCGTTCAGAATTCTTGCAAATTCAGTCAGCCTTCATACTGTTCGTTGTGTATACTTCGCGAATGTTCATTCCCGCCTGAGATATGGCATAATATTCTGGGGAAATACATCTTATAGCTCCCAGACTTTTAGATTACAAAAACGAATTGTACGTATAATAACCAAATCCCACCCACGTGATTCATGTAAGCCTCTCTTCATTAATCTAGGAATTTTACCATTACCGTGTCTTTTTATTTACGAATCAGTGGTTTTTGTCAAAAATGACTTGCTCAAGGGCGGGAATATATTTTCAGAAAATGCCGAAGTCTATTACTATAACACTCGACGTAGAAATCATTTTCATCAGGTGATAGTATCAACATACAATACATGTACATTATCAGGTGATAGTATTCACATACAATACATGTACATTATTTTACAACACTTTGCCAGATGACATTAAACGATTAAATTCAATAGAAAAGTTTAAATCCCAAGTGAAATCGTTTCTGCTGCATAACTGTTTCTATACAATTAGAGACTATACTGAGCATCAAAAGAAAAGTAACATTAATTTTAACAATGATACATAATGCATTATTTAGCGTTTGGACTGTATAAATGAGTATAAACATCCTGTAACAACTATTGTACTACAGCTTCCGGGTCAATGACCCCCATCTCGATCAGGTTTTTCGTCCAGTTTCCGTAATCCATTGAGCAAATGCTGAGATGGCCCCTTGTTTTGCTACTGGACATAAATGTAACTTCATAAAAACCGGAAGCGGTCGCAATTGCGCACCGCCCGACTTGGCTGCGCGCGCCCTGAATTCGTGGGGTGCGTTGCCGTGACCCGTTGGTGGGGCCGGGAGAGGCGACTCGTGGGAGGCGCGAGGGCGACGCGGAGGGGCCCCGGGGGGGGGGTTCGGGGGCAGCAAGGGGGCCGGGCGGCCGGGCGGCGCCGCGCGGGTTGTGGTGGCGGTGGCATCGGAGGAAGCGATGCGTTTCCCGCGTCAAATAGCTCGTGAGTGGCAGGCGGAGACTTCCCGTGAGAAGGAAATAGTGTAGCGTGAGGAGAACGATGTGGTCTGTAACAGCGTATCTTTACAGAGACTACCAAACAGAAAACAATGTTTTTTATGCCGTTCGCCGCACCTCCGCTGTTTTAGCGAGTCGGATGCCTGTGGTGTAAATTACGGCTTTCGGAATATTAGTGTTTTCCCCGCACCGGAAAACCCGTTTGCAGTGGCCGGTTGGCTAATTTGTGGTACAGTTGACGGTCACAGGAACTTCCTTGGTGTTACAGATTATTTCCAGCTAAAGATTTAATACGTCCGAAAATAATTGTATCTGCATAAAATGTTGAACATTTTCAGTTCCCTCTCCCTCCGACACCAAACCCCAGATTAGACGCAGACTTGGTATGCGTGAACATACAGTACTGGCTGTAGCCTTTCGAAATCATGAGGAATATGCCATGTGGAGATGCGTGGTCAGTCAACGCCTGGCCATGAGGGTAAGAGTGGGGACAGGTTGTTACAGGACTTCATGGAAGAATAGCGCATGTTCTTTGTCCCCTTGTTTAAGGTACTGCCCATGAAATCACAGAAACTACCGCTCAGAGCGGCATAGCTATAGAATTATCTCTTTCTGTTTGTGGCGGTTTTCTACACTCAACTGATGTGAAAAATATTCCATCGGGACACAATCTCAAGACCTTTCGGTCTACGAAACTTTAGTTGTGGACTCGTATCTACATAGAGTAACGTACAACGGTTTCAGTTATTTTACGATTAAAAACTCGAAATGTCTTACAAAACAGGAGTTAAGTAATGATTTGATAATCATGCTTCCAAAATTGTCTTTCTTTTAGGGATGGTGCGCGACGAATTGTTACAGGTTGAGTGTTTATGTGCCTTATGTGTTATTATGTGATAGCTGTAATAAAATAACATGAACTATCGTGTCTTTCTGTAAGTTGTTTCCACGACATACATTCTGGACAAAGAAAGATGTTCCAATAGCATTCGTGCAACAAGGTTTATTTCCAAAGCTTTCTTGTTTTCGTTCTGTAGAGGGCTGTAATGAGAGTTCCACAATGAGACAGCAAGTCGTCAGAGTACGCTACGAAACTTAGATGGTCTCCGTTATCACAACCACGGCCCGCGAATCTTCTAACGGATTGCTGCATATTGCAATTTCCCTCCGATGAAATAATGAAATCGTGATAACTAGCGGAAATTTCTCGGAAGTCCTTTTCTGGGAGGCATCCGCTCAGTTGACTTTCACTTCTTTCGCCCCTGGGCGCAGACCGCTGTGCACAGGGAAGGCACTGGAGAGCGTGGCTGGCGGAGAGGACGCGTCCAGTGGGGAAACAGCGGAACTTCTTACTGATTGATGTTTCCGGGCACGTCAACTCCGATGATCATTAGTCTCGTTAGTGTAATGAACGTTTTAAGCTTGGAGACAACGGAGTTCCACCAGCTGCATTTCCCCAGCGGGACACCGCCACAGCCGGAACAATTCTCTCGACATGTGTAATAGTGTAGTACATGTAAGTGTAAGTATGTATGTAAGTGCGTATGATAAGAAAAGCAAGAGGAAGTAAAGATCGCTCGCAATGACTAGCATTTTTGTTAGGGTACTGCTCCTGCCACCACCTAGTGATGCGGGAAACCACAGACAACTACAGATCAGAGCAGCCGCCCACTAGAATTCTCCTTCAGACAATGGATAAACGCGACCAAACTAGCTAACCAGTGTAAAAAATCCGACATTATCGGAACTGGAACCTAAGGATGTCCCGGTGAGAGACGCTTTACGGATAGCGACAGTGCTGGAGGTGGAACTGCCATCTCGATGCAAAGGGAAATGGGCGGGCCAGGGGCGCCTGGGAGAGGCGGCGAGGCGCAGGGGTCGGAGGTGGAAGCAGGGGCTGAGGCGTGTCGCGGGGGCGGAGGAGGTGGCAGGAACTAGGGCGGTGGCGGTGAGAGCGGGAGCGGAAGCGGAACGCTCGATTCCTCGCTCCTCCTCCGGCGTCGTGACCGTGTCAGGCGGTCGTGCGTCTCCATCGCCGACCGTTTCGTCCTATCCCACCGTGCCTGAAGATGAAAACCTACTGATGAAAATGTGGGGTTTGGGGGAACGGATTTCCCATTCTTACTCAGTGTTCTCCTTTTCTGTACACATATTCCACGTACATATACATCTATGTACTTCTCTGCTATACCAGTGGCGGCTGGTGCCCCAACAGACCGGAGGTTGCACCTCCATGGAATGACGGAAATGTAATTTCCAAAATTCTAAATACGAATATATAATAAAAATGTAAGCAATTCACATCAATTAAAATTAAGTTAAATAACAGTCTATATTGAAACACTACTTACATAATATTATACTTTGTGTCTGCGTAAGGCATATGCACCTCCCACGCACGTGGTTCTGGCTTGATTTCCACTGGGCACTTAAATGTGACTCCTGCTCATTCCAACAACCAATATTGCATCGACACGTATCATACGAATAAAATTATTTCATTTCGAAAACTTCGCTATCTTTGGCAATAATAAAAGATCTTCGACACACATTTGTATTCACAAGAACCGTTCGCAAAACTAGCAGTGTGGCCAGTTGCAGGCACACTGCTGTCCGTGAGACATACTACATAGAATATAATAAAACATACTACCAAATCAACTAGAAAACCCGTAGAGAATGTGGTTTTAAAATATAACGATATAAATGTGAACGATCCGGCAACAGTGGCTAGTCTCTTTAACCAATATTTTTCGAGAATTGCTGCCGATCTCACTAAGGGTCTTCAGCCACAAAATTCAAAAACAGACAGTTCACCCAAAATTTTAAACACAATGTTCGTTTCCGAAACTTCTTCCTATGAAATTCTCAAAATAATCGGTAAACTAAAAAATAAATATTCGTCCGGTTTAGATGAATTCCCGGATTCTTTGTTAAAGACTTGTGCGTATGCCATTATACACCCGTTAACTCACATATTTAATGCATCTTTATGCACGGGAACGTTTCAGATATTTTCAAAACAGCTAAAATTAAGCCGCTTTTCAAAAAGGCAACAAAAATGAAATTCAAAATTATCGGCCCATTTCTCATGAAAACGTAATTTTAAAAATAAAACCCTTTTTTTTTTTAAAAAATTAGGGTTTTCCATTGCCAACATGGATTTAGAAAATCAAAATCAACGGAAACAGCTATATTTTCTTTTCTTAAAGATGTCGCCTCATCATTGGATCAAAACGAGGCACCTATTGGATTATTTTTAGATCTCTCAAAAGCTTTTGACGTCATTGATCATGACATTTTACTTTCAAAATTACCTTCATATGGAATCCGTGGTATTGCTCTAGATTGGTTATGTTCGTACCTTAAACAACGATCTCAGAGAGTTTAAATACCTTACTGGAATGATGGAACATTACGTACGCACCTTTCCGACTCCTTGCCCATTGCATGTGGAGTTCCTCAAGCATCGATTTTAGGCCCTATTCTGTTCCTACTTTACGTAAAGGATATGCCCTCGACGATTCGAAACGGAAGAACGGTTCTCTTTGCGGATGATACGAACATCCTTTGCAATAAAGAAACCGTAAATAGGACAATATCAGATGTTTCAAATTGGTTCCGAAATAACAAATTAATAGCAAACGAAAAGAAAACGGTTTTAATGCAGTTTTCGATAAGCAATTCTGTGCTCCATTGAAAATGAACGGTGTACCATTGACTGATGTTAAGGGACAAAATTTTTAGGTCTCTCAATTCAGTCAAACCTTAAATGGAACGTCCATTTAAATGAATTGAACACAAAATTAAGTTCATTATGCTACGCGTTCAGAATTCTTGCAAATTCAGTCAGCCTTCATACTGCTCGTTGTGTATACTTCAGAATATTCATTCCCGCCTGAGATATGGCATAATATTCTGGGAAATACATCTTATAGCTCCCAGACTTTTAGATTACAAAAACGAATCGTACGAATAATAACCAAATCCCACCTACGTGATTCATGTAAGCCTCTCTTCATTAATCTAGGAATTCTACCATTACCGTGTCTTTATATTTACGAATCAGTGGTTTTTGTAAAAATGACTTGTTTAAGGGCGGAATATATTTTCAGAAAATGCCTGAAGTCTATTACTATAACACTCGACGTAGAAATCATATTCACCAGGTGACAGTATCAACAGCTCATTACAAAAATTCACATACAATACATGTACATTATTTTACAACACTTTGCCAGATGACATTAAACGATTAAATTCAATAGAAAAGTTTAAATCCCAAGTGAAATCGTTTCTGCTGCATAACTGTTTCTATACAATTAGAGACTATACTGAGCATCACAAGAAAAGTAACATTAATTTTAACAATGATACATAATGCATTATTTACCATTTGGACTGTATAAATGAGAATAAACAACCTGTACAACTATTGTACTACAGCTTCCGGGTCAATGACCCCCATCTCGATCAGTTTTTTCGTCCAGTTTCCCTGATCCATTGAGCAAATGCTGAGATGGCCCCTTGTTTTGCTTCTGGACATAAATGTAAATGTAACTTCATTTTCTGTGCACGTCTTCTAGAATTCAGTGGGTAACACAATTCTTCAAATTATCGTTTCCATGTTGTCGCGGCAGGAAGTAATAAGAGCCAAAATTTATTGCTTATTTATCCTTGAAAAATAGATTTTATTACATGGGAGTTTTAAAATTGTTTTTTTTTCTCCCTTTCAAAATTCAAAATTTAAGTAGTATATGACTTAGTGTAGGGTTCACAGAATTTTGAAAATGTGCACACAATTCACTTTTCCCATAGCACGTCATACCCAGTTTTTAACTGTTTTAGACGTAAAAAAAAAATAAATAAATAAATAAATAAAAAATAAATAAATTAAGGAACTTCCATCCTGAACGGCCACATTGACACAAAGAACTCATCAAATGTACGTTTTGAATCTACAAACCAAAAAACAAATGATAGCAAATTCTCCAAATATCATAAACAATGCATTGAATATAGTCAATAATTGACCAAACTGGTGTACTTTCAATAACAAACGAAATTTATAAAACTACGTTGCAGTGTGTCAGACGCAGAGAATATGGGTATTCTCCTGAGGTTCCCTCCGTCGCCGCGCAGCGCTAGACAGCGCCATTAGGCTGGGTGCGCCACCAAAAGACCGTATGTCCCCATGTTAAATTTCAGGGCCAAAGAGTAAAATAATAAATCCAATAATACAGCGAAGAGCGTGGTGCAATTTCAGGCTAGGCTCCAGACACCGAAGAGAGCGCCAGATGGACGCTCTTTGATTTGAAAATGATTTCATATCCATCGATATTGCTGCAATATCTTGAATAATGAATGTTTCAAAAGGAAAATGTATATTCCTAAGATATCATGAGATCTTTTTCATTTCCTGGGGGTTGTGCAACCGTGCTATCTAAGCACGTGCCGCCACTGTGTGGTACAATCGCACTCTAAAGGTAAAAATAGTCGAGACTAAAATTAAGTCGGAAGACAAACGCAACCCTAAAATAACCAGTACGAATATAATATATTGTGAATAAAATATAGTAAGAGTAATGTTTTTCTATGAAAACTATTGTTTTAATGACAATTTCACAGATTTTATTAATAAGGATATAGAATGGATCTTAGAGAGTATGTTACGTAGAATCAGGAGGAAAGAAGTGTATGTGTTGCCTGTCGTTGACCGAATAAAGTTCATTGAAGTATCACTCATGGAACTTGTTGGCGAAAGTTCTGAAGTAAGAAACTGATATAGTTCTGAAATAACAGTGAGTTTTCCTTAAATTATACATGAAATTTTTATATAATAAATTATATTTTCTGGATCATATAAAGAAACATAATAGGAAATGGAAATTCATTGATCACAGTCAAAGCATTAGCAAGGTTAAATACATCTTATTGAGGTATAAATGAAGTATTTAGTTGAGCATGATTTGGTATGTATTACCTCCTTAGAAGTCTCAAAATAAAATCGCGTAACTAAGCTGTGGGATTACACAAATTTCACACTGCAAATCTGATAGACGTATTTACCGTACCAAAGGGATGCACATGAGTCTGATCGCTATCTTTAAGGAGGGAAGAAAAAATGCAATTTCAAACCTCTTAGCACACTAGGAGTTGCATAGCACTCGGATCCTCCACCATCGCCGTCTGCAGAGGAACGAGGCAGAGTCAGAGCTTACTCTAAGAAAGTACTGATTTCACAGCTTCTGCTTGGCTATTGCTGCCATCACAACGGCAAGTTATGTGTATGCGCCCAATTAGTTTATGCGTTTTTGTTCGCAGTTGGCGCACACGTAATGCCATGGACACAACCTCTTGCAATGCCATCGTCCAGCATGTTTTTCTTTTGTTTTCCGACTTGTGAAACTGGTCTCTCTTTACGCTGACTTCTCTATAGGCATGGCGACGGTGAATCCCGAAGTCCCCTTGTGACGCCCCTTCAGTCGCCCGCGCTCTCACGCCCGTGTGACGCCACCGCGCTGTCGACGGAGCCCTTGCTCACTCGTCAAATGCGGTATTTGTGCAGGGCTCGGCGCCGCGTTCCCTTCCTTATATTTATAGCAGCCCGGGGAATGGATGCCCGCCGTGAAAATGTGGTTTCATCGATGAGCTCGAAGGAGGATTTTGCTCGGAAACTTCCCAGGACTTGAGAGACTTGAGGAGACGGTTCTTCCGAAAACAAAACTTCCCGCACTCCGCCTCCGCCGCGCCGTAAGGATGGCTGGATTGATGCCATCAGCTCCGACATAGTGGGAATTCTTTGGGATTACAAATTAAGCATTGAAATCATTTAAGAATAATATACAAAAATACGTTACAAAAAATAGGGAATCATATTATTAATGTTTCTAATTATGGGTTACGTAATTTTCGACTGTTATATTACTGTGGCGATTTGGAGGGAAAGCTCTTCAAATGAAAATATAGGCTCTCAACAGTTCATTCATTAACAACACAAAGCATACGGTTTCCCCCCCAATCCCGCAACCCCCACTTTCATAAGTCTTTCGCACGGCACTTCCCTTCGCCGCCGCCGACCGACTTTCAAAAATTCCTTCGCTGCCGACCTTCAAGCACTCAGTCGCCGACGTTCAAACACTCACTGTTCCCTGCATGCCGCTCCTGCCGGCCAGCACCGGCAACCAACTCACCGCCAACCTCCCCGCACGATACGCACAATCCCCATAACTTAAATATATTTTCCCACGAGCGTCACAATATCAAAAAACCATTGTAGAAATCACGACCGTTAATAAGTAGAGGATATGGATCACGGGATCGGTCAATTAATGAAATACATTAGTTTGCCAACGTTTCGGAATATTTAATTCCTTCATCAGGGCTTACTAATACATAAACTGGTCAAACATCATGTTCGCCTCCAGCCCAATTCCAAAATAGAATTGCTGAAGCACACAAGTCCATTTCAAGTCAGACCAGGGCCACGACCCGAAAGAAAGTGAATAACACGAAGAAAGTGATTAACAAAGTAATATTCACTTTCTTTCGGGTCGTGGCCTTGGTCTGACTTGAAATGGACTTGTGTGCATCAGCAATTCTATTTTGGAATTGGGCTGACATGATGTTTGACCAGTTTATGTATTAGTAAGCCCTGATGAAGGAATTAAATATTCCGAAACGTTGGCAAATTAATGTATTTCATTATTTGACCGATCCCGTGAGCCATAACCTACTAATGTAAATAAAAAAAGGGACAGTTGCAGGTGGACCTGATCCATTATACTATACTGATCCATTATACTATATCAAAGGATCTCATGATAATATAGGCCCAACCAGGTTCACTGTTACTGTTTCGTGACGGAGATTGGTGGAACGAAAAGTTGCATCGTGAAGAGTCCCTTGTTGCACTCTTCTGAATTCACATTGTCAGAAGTGCACGGGTAGAAGCTGCCGAGCCCAAGCAACCTTGTCGGAAGAGTTGACTATCTGCTCGGCGTAAGCGAGCAACACATGTTCGAGGATCGAGTCTACCATCATGACGCATCCAGACGAAACTGTTGGAAGGTGCCGGCCTTGCGAGTCGGCTTGTACAGCTATACTCGTTCAAGGGCCTATCGTACGTGTTGCCTTATTTAAGAATTTCTTATTGGTGTTACAAGTTACTGATCGTTGACGGGTGTAGGATGGGTTATGCGTAGAACTGGCTATTATTAGAATATTCATTATTTATTTTTGATCCAACAACAGATCTGTGTATTTACCTACACAACCAGACACCGTAAAAATGGAAACAATTGCATAAAAATTACGCATTTAGTGATAATTAAATTTGACAATAAATTACACAAAAAGCCTTTAAATTCTGCAGTCTGTTATTACGGTAGATCGCTTACCGTAATAATGCCTGCATTGTTGTTGAATAAAAGTTATATATATATATATATATATATATATATATATATATATATATATATAATATTAGAATGTAACATTAAAATATTTATTTAGTAAAGTAAAAGGAGTAAAATATAACATAATTCACAATAGAATGGAATATATTGACATAAACTTAATTGCTAACTAATGATAATGAAACATTGATGTACCAGTTAATCATTTATGTGATGAGGTGGATTAAATACACAAGGAGACTTAGAACATGTTTACAGACATTATATATATAATATACATTATACATTATACATACAATATTTAAAAAAAGTTTTATGACTGTTTTAATACTGTTTCACGAATACATTTAAATAGCAACTTGTGTTACTGATCCCCCAAAAACAAATTTAATTCACTTTTTTTATAAAAACGCCAAGATTTATTTAAATTGTGGCCAAATTGGCCAATTGTGGCCAATTTGTTGTTTATTTCTTTTAAGCTTTTTATTTTTCAAATTTAATTTTCTTGTTTTATGTTTATATTAATTTTGGTTAATAAAGGTTCAATTCTATTAGTCCTTTCATTGTACTTAGGGTTCTTGCATTCACTAGCACAAAATTCATTTACATAAAATTAACACTTAGTTTTAAAATTACAATTAATTCATAAATAATTTACCTACTATTAAAATCAAAAAAGTGTATAGAAGAAATCACCCACGTAAATCATATTTATATTTTTTACTTCTGTTATTTCAACTTCTGTAAACTAAATGTTCAAACATACTATAAAAATCAGATCAAATTAGTTAAATTAATTTAAAAACGGGAATTAAAATGTATTGCCCAGCATTGATTTACCTGCTGGGTCTGCAATTTGAATCAATCTCACTGCTTAGAAACCTCTTTGCCCATTTGACAATGAATAAGCTCACTGGCCTGCATTTACAAATCCTACACTCCCAACATTTTGTCATAACTATTGTTATTATCATCTGAATGCAACAATAAAAAATGTAGAGAAGAATGTGCACTCAATAACAGCGAATAAATATAGAGAGAGATCAGGATAAATCATAATTTTAGTATTGTGTAAGGTGGGAGAAGACTCATCACTTTAGCGTGGGACAAAATGATTGCCCTTCATTTTATTGGATGAGTGAAATAATAAGTTTTCTTAGCAAATTAATAACCAATTCTGAGGTGACTTTTAAAATGGGTAGGTAATTTTATTCAATGCATACTTTTCTGGATTGCTGCAAAAAAATTGTGAATAAAGAGCAGAAAATGCAGGATTTGACCTCATCACATTGGCTCAGATTTCATCTTACAAATGTGCTCTAATTACATCTGGTGATGTAGTAGAATGTTCAAAAAGATTCATTTCTCACACAAGGATGAATTTGACTGAGTAAAATTTAGAAAAATTGTTTATTGTTCTTGTTACAAAAGGTAATGAAAAAATACCAAGCTAAAATTTGATTGTGCATGTTTTTTCAAATTTTATCTGGCATATGTATGCAGGTTTTAGCTTAAAGGGCACGAGAATCATGTCTTGTAATATTGAATTGTTTTATTACTAGAGGAAAGTATTTTGTTCTCTTGGCTAGGGAAATGTTTCAGAAAATTATCAAGGTCAACACAGCACATTACAACAGTAATGACATTTCCGTGGTAAAGAATCATTAACACAATCTGAGATATTTTTCTCTGGTAATTTTGAAGATGAATAATAGCCAAAATCATTGCAGGTTTGAGAATGCAGTGTTATCCATACTATATGCCACAAACAGCATACTGTGGAGCCACACTCTGGATGCCACAAACAGCACACTAAATTATGAAAAACTTGAAAACTTTTTTCCTTGGAAACCAAAGTAAAAATAATATTCTTTCAAAAGAAAATTACATATTGCCATACTCCATGAACGTGATTCGGAACTCCAGCCAATTTCATTGGAAGACGATCGCCCAAGTTATTTCTTATGTAGAAAACCTACACTTGTATCAGGTTTTTTCTTAGAATGAACGGATAATAATGTGTTTGGCCAGGCTGCAACAAGCTTTGGCGCGCGCGCATCTTCCTGTCCCCCCCCTTCCTCCACAGTGCCCCTCAAAGCTTGGAATTGGTAGCTGATAAATATATAACGTAATTAGTCTGCCTTTCGACATTTATGTTTACAACATGTGTAACAACGCACACGAAAAATAATATAATTATTAAAGTTTGTCTCAAACTTCGTTTCCGTTGTGAGCAAGAATGACAGATATTTTTTCTGTGCTCGATGAAGTCATAATTATCGTATCATGCTTCTATTATGTAATTGAAATAATGTGATTTATATACACACATTTGTTTAACAGATTTAGAATGTTTTTAAATGTATATTTTCAACACGTAATTAATCTGACAAGGTACCTGGCTGCTGTGTCCAGCTACTGCTCTGCAACATGATTAGGCTTAATGAGGCCGGCAGGTCCGTTTATGAAGGAATATCACCCTCTCAGAAGTCACAGGCCGGTTGGTCCATCAAGGTTGACTTTTATCTTAGACGCTGTTGTAACCAGGAAAGGGAGTAAAGCAACAAGGTCTCCGTTTGGCATACGAAGGTTTTGTGTAACTATTGAAACCTTGTTGCGATTTATGGTATCCTTTTTTTTCGTGATTGATGGCGAAATTCATGCATGTTCTACAGTTTTGCATTACAGCATTATTATCGAAGATTCCTTAGGGACCAGTGGTCTTAATATGATGTGAAGCAGAAGAGGATTTCACGAAAACAAATAGAGCACATGGCAAAATCTTCGGGTCCAAGGAAGGAAACTGTTTGCTACGCACTGGTTGATATGCACATGTATAGACATCGTATTCGTATTCTGTTGAGCCAATGTTCTATTGCCCATGCGATTAGCTTAGCGTGATATATTGGCTGACTACCAAAAGAGTGAAGCGGATGTGATTGCATGAGATGTGCCATGGGAATTAAATATGAACGAAAAGAAGAATTAGGTGAAATGTTCTCCTTTACGAATGCTTTTCCTATAAATTCATCAGAATAAATAAATATATAAATAAATGATTACAGAACGGCCATTATCTTGTATGATATTACACTACACTGCACATCTGATTATCATCATGATGATCATCATATCAAATAGTATTTACAAAACTATGTCATGTAAACAGTAGACCTCGCATCTCCTCATTTCAGTCCAAAAGACGAATAATATATTTTGTTATTACTAGGGGCGGATTTTGATGACCTAAAACGCCAAAAATAATCAATAAAAAGCTCTTTTTACTTTCTCGTGTATACAGAGTAATATACGTATTATAGAGAAAGTTATGTAATGCCGCGGAAAATCGATTTCGAGATTTCAACGGAAATATATTTTTAGGGGTCCTCTATTACAGAAAAAGTGTTTGTTTTTTTTCTTCTTCAAAACGTCCGTCTGTCAGTCTGTCCGTCCGTCCGTCCGTCCGTCCGTGTCTGAACACTGCTAGGGCCTAAAATATGCGTACGATCTTTTCCAAATTCAAGAAACCCCTGTGCATCTGGCTCTAGTTAAAGCTTTCAGATTTTGAAAAAAAAACATTCTTTAAAATTTGGGGATTCTTTACATGAAGCCTCCCGGACATTTTCAAAATTTTCTCAAAAACGACTCCAAATTTTTTCTTCAAATTTCTTATAAGAATATAGTAAAATACACTTATAAATTTTTTTTCGGTGTCGGATTTTTCCTTCAAATGAAATCTGTTGTGCAGAAAAAGTTCTTTCATAAAGGTCATGTAGCTTTTTCTGAAAATTTAAGTAGTTTTCGTGCAATATTTGCAGATTAAAAAGATTATTAAAACAGGATTTTCTCAAAAACTCACCAAATTGTTTCTTTACATTTTTTTTAGAAATACTGCCGAATGTGCCCTACACGATGACATAAACGCCTTATAACTCTATTCTCTTGTGTTTTCAAAAATTACAAAAATATAATTTGTATCTCACGCCTGTAATACTTACTTTAGAGACGATTTCTTCGCAGTATTGTATTTATGAGTACATATGGTTTAAATAAGGTCAAGTAACGTTTGTCGAAAACTCAACAGTTTTCTGTGAAAATGAAGCATTTTCTCAAAAATGGCTCCAATTTGTTTCTTCAAATGTTTCTAATGGATAGTGCTAAGTGCACTCTTTAATGTGACTTAAAGTTCATTTTGATGTATTATTTTGTTTTTTCAAAAAGTAGACATAAGAATTTTTTTTTAAATATCTCTCACGCCATTAACATTGATTTGTATACATTATTGCATTTAGTTAGTGGAAGTGCTTCAAATTACTTCAAATAAGGTTTTTCGAAAACTTGTGAAAAAGCTTCTAATTTCGCATTTACAGTAATGCTTAATCGCCATTGTCTTAAAAACGGCTTCAAATGTTTCAATGAAAATTGCAATTTAGGACGACGTTATAACGACGTCTTCTTTAATATTCTCAAAATATAATTTTGGTTCTACTATTTGGAATACGAAAAGTTGCGGAAATTTGAAAAAAAAAAGAAAAAAAAACAGGCAAGGAGGAGGAACAAGACTGTACAGTAACCAGTCGCAAGCATGGAAATTAGAAAACATTACTACGAGAAGGAGTGTGCCATTCTGTAGAGAAAGTTATGTAATGCTGCGGAAAACCGATTTCGCGATTTCAACGGAAATACACGTTTTGGGGTCTCCTGATACCGAAAAAGTGTTGTTATTGTTGTTTTTCGCAAAATGTCTGTCGGCAGTCTGTCTGTTAGTCTGTCTGTCCGTCCGTCCGTCCGTCCGTCCGTCCGTCCGTCCGTCAGTCCGTCCGTCCGTCAGTCCGTCCGTCCGTCCGTCCGTCCGTCCGTCCGTCCGTCCGTCCGTCCGTCCGTCCGTCTGTCTGTCTGTCGCGTCCTCCGTCGTCTGTGACCTACTAGCCCTAAACAACGTGTACAATCTCTTCCAAATTGAAGAAACCCTGATCTATCTGGCTCGATTTGAAGCTTTGAAATTTTGAAAACCATTCTTTTAAATTTGAGGGTACATTTTACATGAAGCCCCCCCCCGAAGATTTTCAAACTTTTCTTAAAAACTGCTCCAAATGTTTTCTTTAAATTTCTTTTAAGAATGTAGTAAAATTCACTTATAAAGGTGGCATAAGTCCGATTTCCACGGTTAACTCTGAATTTTAGGAAATGCAAAACTTAGAATTTTATTCGGTGTCTTCCTACAACTACAAAATTGAAGACAGAGATTTTCCTTTAAATGAAATTTGTTGTCCATAAATAGTTCTTTCAAAAAGTCATGTAGATTTTTTGAAAATTTTAGTAGTTTTCGCGCAATATGGCATGAAATATTTTTTTAAAAAAACAAGATTTTCTCAAAAATGGCTTCAAATTTTTTCTTTAAATTTTGTTATGGATAGTGCTAAATACACTGTATAAAATGATGTAAACGCCTTATTGCTCTATTCGTTTGTTTTGTCAAAAATTATAAATATGTAATGTTTATTTCACGTTGATGAGCATATGCGCTTTAAATAATGTCACAAAATTTCTCGAATACTCAACAGTGTTATGTAAAAATGAACTCAAAATTCCGAATTTCGTTTGAAGGAAATATCTCTATCTGCAATTTTATAGTTGTAGGAAGACGCCGGAAAAATTCCATCTTTTGCAATTTTCGAAACTGCAGAGTGAACCGTGAAAATCGGTCCTATATCACCTTTATAAGCGTATTTTACTCTAATCTTACAAGAAATTTAAAGAAAAAATTTGGAGCCGTTTTTGAGAAAATTTAGAAAATGTCCGGGGGACTGCATTTAAAGTACTCCCAAATATGAAATAATGTTTTTCAACATTTCATAGTTTCAACTAGAGCCAGATAGACAGGGCTGTCTTCAACTTGGAAAAGATAGTACACATGGTTTATGGGCTACCAGTGTTCACGGGGAGACGGACGGATGTTTTGAAAAAACGTTTTTCAGTATCAGGGGACCCCAAAACGTGTATATCTGTTAAAATCTCGAAATCGATTTTCCGCAGCATTACATAACTTTTTCTATACTCTACAAATATTACTCCGCTTATACTTATGTATACGAGAAAGTAAAAAGACATTTCATTAAAATCCACCCTATTGGGAGATTTGAGCGGTCACGTTCGTGATGCTTTGTCTCTGATTCGTTCGATCATCAGGCTTCTGGAACCTTCCACTGATTTTTTCTGTCGATTGGTTCTAGGCAATCTTTTCCCTAAGCGACCTACTTTGATATGTTTTTAATTGGTCGCTTTTGTGGGACCATGGGAACATGGCGATACCGGAGTAAGCGAGGCAGTGTCAGCTGTCTGCAGGTTATTTTCTGGTGCACCCTTAGGGATAGGTGCCCTATAGTGCCCCCTGGATGCACCCTATGGTGCACGAAGGCGAAGTGCCATCGACTTCCCTAATGTAACTGTTCCGGTACTCAATACGATGATCGCCGGGGATAAAGAAATAGGAGGGGGTGGAAAGGGCGCCTGGGGGGTCTGTACTACTGCGAAACATTTGTGTGCGTAGGCGACGCGCGCATACGTGGGCGTGACGAAATGCTTTGGGGGAGGGCGCCTGCGTCGGGTAGTAAATTGGCGTAACAAAGGTGTCGCAATAAGACGCGACTGTGTCCACTTGCGACGTGTCGCAGTATATATATATATATATATATATATATATATATATATATATATATATATATACACACCCACACCCACACACACACACACACTTAATGCTAGAAATTGCTTGTCATGTGCAGTATTTTCTTCATTCATTTATACTGTTTGAATTCATTTCCACCAAGACAAACCGTGTCCCCATAGACTCGGATTCGCACTGACAGTGCAGCCGAACGGCAACGGCGAGCTCTGAACGCGAGCTCGGGCGAACAAGCGAGGGCCACGTCGCGGCACAGTGCGCCGGTGCAACCGACGACGGCGCACAGCAGAGTTGGTGCGAAGGCCTTTGAGGTTCATTCGCCGCTTGTGAGACGGCGGCGGCGGCTGGTGGGGCTCTTGTTTATTAATCTATGTCGTTCATATTTCACTGTATTCGCGCCGAAATAAAAATGGCAGTCGCTTTATAAATCGTGATGCAAGTACAAGGTCTGATGGTTACGAGGGAACAGGGCGCTTTTGTAATGATAATAATAGGTTTTCAATTTTTTTTATCGTTTTATCGAGTTGAAGCTCCACAACGATTTTCCATCTTCGTGCCAAACGATCGTGAGTGAATGAAATGTAAGATATTGCAGTAATATCGATGTATATGAAATCATTTTCAAAGCTAAGAGCGTACAACTGGCGCTCTCTCCGGTGTCTGGAATTGCTTCACGCTCTTGGCTGTTTTAATGAATTTACTGATTTTCTCTTCAACCCTTCGATTTAACACGGCGAACATACGGCCTTTTGGTTGTGCAACCAGGCTTTTGAATTTTGGAAATTACATTTTCATCATTCGATGGAGGTGCAACCTCCCGTCCGTTCGGGCACCAGTCACCACTGGTCGTTACTGGTTCCTTATTTATGTTTGCATCCACTGGCCGGAAAGCAAGAACCGTCTATCGTCGTGGAATACATTCGTGACCTCTCCATCTTCAAGCGCTCGCCGAGGCAATTGGTTTCTCTGAAACAGCGTGCCTCTTTGCAGTGCCTGCATACACACAGATTGTACAGTATCACTCTGCTTTTGCGTTGAGGGTCCTCTAGACATAGTCGCCTGTAATGGTGGCAGATGCTGAGGAAGGCAAGGGACCACGACATCCAGATTTAATGAAGCATTGTTGATTGCTGGGAAATTCGCAAAATGTGATTCGATGATCAAGGAAAACTGCACGGAAACATGCAGTCTACATGTATTTTCCTCGCAACCAGAGACGATCTGAGGGGCAAGTTTAAAGCCTCCATATAAAAATCCCAATTCTGAATGCGTCAAGGAATGAGATATGTACAATCGCAGGTAGATTTCAAACAGAAACTTCCGTTTTCTGTTTGAAATCTACCTGCTTTGTCCTCTCTGTTTATTTTTTTTTTTGGTTAAAATTCCGTTAACTGTTTTTCGCCTTAATGATGCTTTTTTCCAACATTTGAGTCTACTCGTGTGTTTCGAAGCCTCTCATTGCAGATTCAAAATGTTCGCACTTAATCAATGCACTGACTTGTTGCGTGATCGCTCCACTCCGCCACTGAAACAATTAATTGGCATTTTCAGTTCGTCTGCTCCAGCAGTCAGTTGGCTCCCGTCGGGGTAAGACCTCACCAACAGTCCCTGCTCGCGATAAGCTTTCTACTACTGCCAGTGAGGTTTTGTGTTATCGACGCTGATAGTATTGGTGAAAGTGTTTCACTAGTAAAACCAGGTGAAGGTTTTACTTGTTCTTTTATTGATTCTTTTTTCTAAAAGTGCATGCAATTGTTCATTAACACTAGGTCACTGTAATGTGTGAAAACGGCTGCCCCGGTTCGGGACAGCATATTAAAATGGCAATGGATGCTACAAATGGTGATGAAGTAACCTTGAAAGGGCCTTCCCACTAGAGCTGAATGGAAAATAATATTGTTCGCATATCAGAATGTTGCCGCAATATCATGCGGGGTACGTTCCTTTCCATTCGCATTCGAGTGTTTTAAGAGTTAGGGATTTGATTGCGAAGGGTTTTCATGAGAAAAGTATACGGCAGCTCTATTTTTAGATGTTACTAAAGCATTCGACAATGTCTGGTGCACAGGACTGGAATACAAAATTCGACATCTAGGCATTCCCAAATATCTTGAAGATATAATTAAACGTTTCTTGCCAAATAGGTCATTCAATATTAAAATACACGACACCGTGTCAGATAAATACAGAATCTCAGCTGGAGTTCCACAAAGTTCCCCATTGTCCTCGACTTTATTCAAAATTAACCTTTCCGATTTTCCAGAACTAGTAGATACCGAAACAGCCCTTTTCGCAGATGTCACTGCCATGCTTGCACAACATGAAGAACTGGTTATTGCCCTGGAATACCTTAAACATGATTTAAATACCTTAATTAAATGTATTGATAAATGGAGGATCCAGATAAACCCTAACAAATCAGAAGCTAAGATTTTCTCGCTTAAAAGATTTATAACTCCTCCATTTTTAACAATCCATATCAATCTGGTTCTCTGGCTAAACAATAACCAACCCGTCAAATATCTAGGAATCAAATTAGATAGAAGATTAACATGGAAAGACCACATAGTTGATATTGCAAACAAAACTTATGCAAAAATTGTCAAACTTTACCCACTAGTAAATAGAAACTCAGCTTTAAGAATAGAAAAGAATAGAAAATGGAGTAACAATTTATAAATCTATAATCCGTCCGTCACTCACCTATCCATGCTCAGTAGGGGGAGGCGCTGCAAACACACACATTAATAAATTAGAAATAATCCAAAACAAATTCCTAAGACTAGTTACCAAAGCTCCCTGGTTTATACCTAATGTTCAAATCCAAAGGGTAGTAGCATTAAAGTATACGTAAATAAAATATCGAACATTTTTTATTTAAGTCTTGAAGCTTGTCCCGGCAAAAGAACTTTCAACCTTGGCCGTACAGCTTACGCACCATCCAGGATATTGTCACGCTTTCCAAAAGATCACTTAAAGCCACAAGGCCATGAATTACCGGTATTATGATTATAATCCTAATATATGATTGTAAAAACTGAATAAATGTATTACTCACAAGTGTGATGTACAAGTAAGCTTCCGCGGCTCGAGTCGATGACTTATTGGCTCGTAGGGGTGACGCCGCGTAGTGGGCTGCGACATGTCGCAAGCTTCCATGTCGCAGTCAATGCCCTGAGGAAGCCTGCGACATGGTCAGGCGAAAAGTCGGCCTCTCAGCCCACTACGCGGCGTCTCCCAGACAACCAAGAAGCCATCATAAGTGTGATATTTTCTCAATGTTATATTCTGATATTAAATGTATATAGAAACCTGTAAATAGATAAAAAAAAAAACACGCTCAAGTAAGAGTACTTGTGTCCTGATGTACTGAAGGAGACTTATGTTCATGTAATGCAGATTTTGTAAATAATAACCCCCGAAAGGCCTGGAGGGCAGAACGGGTAGGAAATAAATAAAAAAAATGGGCATTTTATTTATAAACCATTCCGAATATCATGGGGCGTATTTTCTCCCCAGGTTTGTGAATACTACCGTATGCTTCATTTTGTCTATAGACCCTAAGTTCATATATACACCACCATATATGTTCACAATATATGCCACAGACTCGCTTCCACCTTTCCACACATAATAATTTAGCAATATCTTTTTCTGCTTTCGCAAAAGACTCAGTTCACATAGCGTCCATTTGTATTCAAAAGTGTCATGTTTCGATATTTTTTGAAAATATTCGCATTGTTGTGTGTAGTTTGTTCCAAGAATGGAATTTGGATGTTTTAAAAATGAAAATTAAAAAAAAAATCCGATTATATTTTACCACAAGTTTTGTGTATTTTATAACTAACTAGAACCCATTGTAAGTTCATATGGATATAGATCAGTAAATGAGAATTATCTCTACTAAAAAAAACTAACTCTAAAAGAGAATGTTCTACAAACGCTCATAAACCATCTAAGAGAAAGAGTTACGAGGAAAATTGCGACTTAAGAAAGGTGATCAAATGACAGTAGATGTGCAGGTCGTGTTTCAAGGGCTTTATCTGTTGAGGCGGAACATCATGACTTATGTCGTTTCCTCTCCATAAAGTCTGCTCTGGAGTACGCCGTCTATCGCGAAACCCCTTAAATTTATCGCTCGAGTAAATGTGAGCCCGTTGGCGATCGCTCGCGGTGGGGCGGCCCCGTCCTCAGCGGGACGAACGCCAGGGTGACACGTTGGGGCCCTCTCACGGCATAAAACACAATCTGGTCGCAGTTGAAGTAAGAAATTATCATAGGCAATGCCACAAGTGCTTTAGAAACTGTTGATGAATCCCCGACTCGTAAAGTGAAGAGGGGGATAAATCTGAGAATTTCTAACGCACGAATGGTATTTAACAGGACTATTACACGAATAAAATTACGTTCAAAATGCGCAAAATATTGAAAATAACTCTAAGCACGTTAAAATCAAAGAGGTTGTGTTATACTACATACGCCGTTTATTGTACGTCAACACAGCGATCTATGCATACCGCATCCTCAGATGAGTCGCAGCCAAGCCAGTAGGGAGGAGCAATAAGAAAAAGTTCATGGACAAGCCTTCCGTTTAAGAGATTTGTATATCGTCGATAAAGTTTGGTTGTCCGACATAAGACATTGGAACAATAACAAAGACATTTCTGAATTTAAATTAGACTTTTAGTGGACCTTTGCATCACACATATTCACGATCTTATTTATTAAAACCCGAACATTACAACTTTAAATACGAATATGTGCTTCTAACTCGAACCACGTATAGAGAAAACGTATTTTGGAATAACCAATATCACATTTTACTTCTCTTCAGGTTGATTCGGGAAGTCGATGTGCATTTGTTCAGTGCGCTGATTGTTGGGTTGAATTTTTGATGAGCTTAGACTGCTGGCCAGCTAAAAGGGCGAACTACGGGACAACTTTTGAAAAATGTCACTGTCGGATGAGAACATACATTTATACTCGATTTAGGTAGTTTCGATTCGTTTTATGTTGGCTAAAGTTGTTGTCAACCGTCACACAAATACCCTGCATATATTACCTTCAAGCGGTAGGGACATTTTTTAAAATTTAAGTTTGCAATGAAACAATGACTACTTCCGTAGATACCGCCAACATTCAAAGCCAGCCAAGTGAAATTGTGTTAGTTTACGAGTGTTGCTAAAGATTTGCATTTTGCGTTTTGGTGCTCTTCGTTCTTTGCGTTTTATCGTTCAATTTATCTATTTAGTAGTACTAGGCGTTTTTGAGTTTCATTTATTATTTTCCAATTGTTTTCTTTAGTAATAATAATAAAGTTAATTGAAATAGTTATAGTAGTTCATTATTTGTTGTTGTTAAGTGTCCCTTTAGTATTTCTTGTTTTAAATTAATTATATTGTATTTATTATTATTTTTCTGAATTCATTTTAATTATAACTGGAAAATAATGGTAAGCCTAACAACATCTGGGGTATACTTAAATTAACTTAGTATTAACTTCAATAATTGTGGTATTTATTTGCGTTCAATAAAACTCATTACTACCACTTCAAAACGTGAAGGAACTGTTGACACACATCTCAAAAGCATTAATAACATAGAAGTATGACCGCAGATAACTTTTGAGGTTGTATTTTTCATTTGCACTTGACACTTTTACACTTCTTAAGCTCGCAATAGTTGATAATGATAATTCTTAATTAATTTAATAATTATTCACAGAGTTAATATTCGTTTATAGATGAACATCTCTTTTTAATTCTACCGAAAAACGAAACATGTATTATTGAACAGTGGACAAGACTCGAGACCGCGCGAGGATTGTGAATGAGACAACAAACAAAACAAAAGCGAGAGACTTGATCAGAGTTATAGTTTCATAAGTTGGCTATTCCGACAGGAAATCTTTCAAGCTGCCATATTGCGAATTTAGTGCGGCCTGATACACGGCCTGGAGTCTACTTCTGTTTTATGCTGGCTGCGCCACTCTCTTTTTTCCTTCATAATTAAAATTATTGGGTATCGTTTTTTGTTGCTGTTTAATTACTCTGTGATTTCAAGTAATATACGATATGTCACAATATAGTTTTCTTTTCAAATTGAATGCGAATGCATTTGGGAAACTGTTTTGTTTGTATTGAGAAAAATTGACAGAAAATTCTTGATTTATTTCTGAAAAAGCAAAAAAATGTATTTTGTAAATTTCTTTATATTAATATTATCTTATTACACTACCATTAGCAATTTAAAATTTATTTCCAACGTTGGTTGTTTACTATCAGCAGTAGTAGGCTACAAACGGATTTTAATTTTTTGAAATCTGAATTTTCGTTTATAAATGACTTGCTCAAGATTCAATATTTTTATTGTACGCCATATTTGAAGAACTTTTGTACCATCTATTTTGTGAATTATATATCACATTCTAAAGAGATGAGCGTTGTAGAGACAAATTTTAGAAATAAGTGAAGTAATCGGAGAAAATAGAAGAAAGTTCTTATTGAAATCCAAAATTAAATAATTTTAATAGCTCACAAATCTTGTCACTTCCAAAATCGAATACAAATTGAGCCTTTCGCTGTATTACAAATGTACACATATACAAGATTATTTAAAAGGTAGCCTATCTATTTTTTCGAATGAAAATCATTTGTTTTTTTGAGCGAGAACTCGCGGTTGGCCTGTGGCCTGGTTTGAAATTTTCGTGGCCTCAAATTTTCATTGTCCAGTTGTGATGTTCCCCCGCTGGCGGAGATACCTCGAGAATGGAAATCCCAGTAACCGACGGCGCCTGGTCGCACCTTCTAGCGGTGGAGGAACACTTCCACCACCCGATATATAACTTTCACTACATTTACGGAACTAATGATCATAACAGTTGACGCGCGCGGAAAAAATAGATGGATCAATGTATTGTCAGTCATTGTGTTACACCTAATATTACGGATAATAAAGTAATCGATTTTTACCATGTTTTTTTATCACCCTTCCCTTTGGTCTCAGGGCATCAATTAATGTCTCTGCAGTGCCTCTGACCAGGATGTCACAGGGTTCGTGTCCCGACGATGGCAGGATTTTCAATACTAGCTAGAAAGCTAGGTCGAGTTCAGCCTCTGTCTGGAGGAAAATTCTAGCGACCGGCTGTTCTGGCCGGTTGTTTTCTATGGGTTCACTGATCAACACCAGGCGAATGCCGGAGCAGTACTTCAACAAAGGGGTACGGACGAAGCACGATCTTTCCCTTCCCTTCCTATTCCTTTCTTCACCTCTTAAACACACACACACACACACACACACACACACACACTTACATGCACTACACTACCATACATGCCGGAAAGTCAGTCATGGATTGTGGGAGATACCGGGTTGGGGAAAACCCAGCCAGCAGACGTGAAGTTCGCCGCCGGATCTCGACAGCGAGCGGGGAAGATCACTGCCGTTTCCAGTGGGAAAATATACACTACGCTCACGGAACTATTGACCTTAACTCTTGACGCACCCGAAAACAATCAATTAGCCCTTCGATTCATTTGGACCCAATGCGCGACGAAGAACCCCCTCGTGCGCGCGCGTTGTTTGAACCGCCCGTGTCAATACGCACGGGACCCCGCGCGGCGGTCGACCTCGCGGGGCTCTCTAGTGGGCGGCTTAAAGTTGGCTGCGGCAAAGCTCTCCCGTTATCGGGTGTTCTTTTTTCGGCGACCTGGCCCTCTCCAGGCCACTCGCCGCCCGCGCGGTATGTGGCGGGGCGGAGCGTGCGGTGGATGCTGGGGCGAGGCGGGTTTAAGGATGGGGATGAGGTTGGGGTCGGGATGGTGCATGAGGGATGGGCGAGGGGCGACAGAAGGCCGGGGGGCAGCGAACAAGAGGGCTGTGGGCTGCGGGCGGGCGGCGGGGCCAGGGATGGAACGCGGAGACGTGGACGGTGCAGGGCCCGTCGCCGCCGCATGTCTGTCCGAGTTAGAGAGTGGCGGCTGCTTCCGGAAAATTTAACAAGACCCGCTGGCCGAGCTCGGAGATCCAGGCTGTTGAGCAGCAGTTCTATCGGATCCTTGTTCCGCGAAGTGTTGCGTAGTGTTCCGCGAAGGTATCGATGCTGCTGCAGCTGTGTTCTCCGATACACGTCTCTCTGGGCGAAAAGTCTCCCCGTAATGGACTTCGAATGGAATGTTCAATAAAATGGAATATTAGTCTTGAAAATAATTGTCGGATTTCTCTTTCTATAAAGCATTGAAGACGACATAGTCTTCGTCAGTATCTTAGGCAACATCTCTAAATTAATTACAAATACTTCGCACAGTCGCAATATAGCACTACATTTGTTTATTTCTTAACTTGGAATATAGTTAATGTTGAGTTTAAATCATTTTCATCAAAACTAATACACAAAATCAAAAAAAAAAGAAAAAAAAAAGAGAGAGAGAGAGAGAGAGAGAGAGAGAGAGAGAGAGAGAGAGAGAGAGAGATTCAAAGCATATAACACTTTCAAAAGAAAATATTTCATGTGTAGAACGTGAGAATTTCCTTTCATCCCTATCTATACATGTAATTGAAATACAATAACAAAGAAAATTGTTTCATAAATGCAAATTATTACGCAAGGTTGAACATCACGGACTGGATGGTAGTAATGCGTTTCAGTTGCCCTTGTCAGTTACTTTTTGTACAGGTTCGTTAAAAGGCAAAAGCGGGATGCTATAAAAATGATGAGGTTCGTGTCACTCACACTAAATCTTCTTTAATAAAATATGCCTTATTTTGGAAAAAAGAAAACACAGGAAAATTATACACATAAACTAGAATTAGGATATTTACTTGGTAATTACATAAACTGTTCAACTAGCTATCGTACTGCCCGCCCTTGTCCGTGTTGAGAAAATTCTCTTCTTATATTGAATCTTATCTTCCCAACATTACAGTGAAACACGTTGTCCTCTCAAGCTGCTTGTGCAGATCCAGCCGTGGCTGTCGACATGACGAGGCCAGACCCCTGCGCCGCCTCTGGCAAGGCGATCGCTGTGGCAGGAGCAGCCCGCCGCCCGAACAGCGCTCCAGGCGATTTCGGAAAGCATATAACCAGTAATTACCGCTCGCGGTGTATTATTCCCCCATCAGAGGACCATTGTCGCCGCTGTGTTGCCCGCCGAAGCGCCGCCACGCCGGCTCATCCATACGTAACGACAGGCGCCTCGCGGTGTGTCGCTCGGAGTTGCCACCCGCCTGCGACCCTTGGGCCCGCCCCATCCTCTGGCTGCGGTTGTTCCGCGGCCCTGTCCTTGCATTCGATATCGTATGCCTCCCGCCCGCCGACTCTCCGTACGTCTGTTTGCCCGCCCGTCCACAATCCGTCCGTCCAACCGTCTGTTCATCCTTTCGTCCGTCCGTTCGTCCCCCCCGTCTCGCTGCCCCCCGTCCGTCCGCCTGCTTCCCGTCCGTCCGCCTGTCCCGTCCGTCCCTGTCCCCGTCCGTCCGTCTGCCCGCCCGTCTCGCCCTCTGCCCAGCCATCTATCTGTCTAATGTCCTTATTCCCGTCCACGCCCTTGAACAATTCACGACGCGAGTTCAATCTTGCCGCCCAGAACTTTGATTTCTTCCCTTCAAGTCATCTTCGGTCTTTTCTATTGTTTCTCGTGCTCTAGCAGTTCTTCTTTCTAGTCGATTATGTATTTACTCACAGTCAACTCGCTCTCCTTGTTGACTCTTCTGTCATCTTTCATCCGCCGTTATACCATTTCATCCGCCATCAGATCTCCAAAGAAGTCAATCCATGAGATGCACGTACGGTGAGCTTGATTTCGTCCTTCTTCTAACCCTTTACCTTTCTCAACACGTTATAATCTATCGGATGGATTTTTTAAATTAAATTAAAATATGTAACTATTAAGCCAGCACAATTTGGTCCTGCCGGTTAAATGTTATAGATTCATCTTAATATTTAAATAACGCTGACGGCTTTTAAATTGAAATGAAAATAAAATAAATAACTTTTACCACCTTAACTTTTACTGCTTCTTCATTTGGAGCGCATTTACTCTTATTATTCTGCGTGTTCATTTTATTGAATTTAATTGAATTGATGTCTTATTTTACGTGGCGAGACTCAGGACATGACGTCTGCCCTTGCGTTTGACCACGCAAATTTCGCTACGTTCCTTTTACCAACTAGGGAAGAAAGAAGGTATTACTTGGGCGACGAAACAGGCGATTTAAATTTAGCTCAGAGGCGTCATTTAGGCTTGAGGATCTTTTACATGCAGTAAATCTACTAACATGGGACAGCCGGCTTTATTTCTTTTCCGAAGGAAAGCGTACGAAGGATTTTTTGCCCTTAAAAACCATCGGCTTTGAACCCGCGAACTTGGGTATAACAGTCCGATACGCTAACCATTACACCGTCGCCACCGCAACATTTTACGCGATCCACTTTTCCTTTTGTTCCATCATTTACCTCTATTTCTGGCTCAGTACACTGATTGGACGTTTCAATTATTTTCCTCCGCAAGTGCATCCCTCCGTCTTCGTTCTCTCTTCGCGAGGGCGGAGTGGACCTGAATGCCTGGGAGGGGCGACCGATGCACGGCAGCGGGGCGCCAGCCGCAGTCCGTGTTCCGCACCGTCCATGCCATCCCGCGGCCGGCCGCTGAACTATACATGAGTCCCCATTAACACACACACACGCGCGCGGCGTGGAGCGACTCGGCGCGGTGCGGTGTGGTGCGGACGCTGACCGACATGTGATTCGGAAATCGATAACCACCTCCAGAGCGGGGAGGCTGCCCCGCCTTGGTCATACTCCCGAACTAATTCCAAGCCCAACACGGTTGCGCGCGGAAACCTTTATTACCAAGGGGAAATGCAATTTTGAACTCTGCCCATCAAAATTGTGGCGTACAAATGTGACGTATTTCGAGGCGCGTATATCATGGCTCGAACTGCGGTTGGGGTGTGACGAGACACACTGTGGTGAAGGTGCGTCGCATCGGTGTTGTACGCCAAACTGTGCACAATAAACGCAATTGAAGGGCATCGGACAACACGTTGTCCTACACGTTGCTTGTTTTAATAGTCATTTTCTTGTTTTAGAAACTACTTTATCATTACCTTTAAAATATTTAATAATAAATAATTTTTTAACTATTACCATTTGAATTTTCCAAGGAATTCTATTAATATGCATAATGCTCAGTGAGTTTTGCCAAAATCTGTAATACATTTCACGTTTTTGTCCCGAAAAACGGAGTTCAGAATTGAACGTGTTGTTTAAAAGCACATAAGTTTATTAAGTCGTTTCTTTTCTTCACCGTTTCCACAAAAATCTTAACTGCTTGTGATATCTGTCAATTAGATAAAATTAACTATTCTACGCCACTAGCGAAATGAGAGACGTAAAGAAACTGCAAAATACTAAGATGAAAGTATGTCATAACAAAAAATCTCGAAAGAAAATTCCTTTGTTCAATTAACAGTCAGCACTTAAAAAATTAAATTCTCCTAAACAGTAATATGCATTACAACAATAAAAGGATACCATCTGCATTCACCTATTTCTTCGAAATTCCATATTTCCCTCCATTTCATTTCATCACCTTCTGTAGCAGAAAAATCATCACTTGTTGTGATTTTTGTCCATTTATTATGACGTATACTATCCCACTAGGCATACAAAAGACAACAAAACTGCGAAATACTAGATAAAAGCAGCTCGTAACAAAAAAAATCTCGGAGAGAAATTTCTGTTCTGTTAACGTGTGAACGCTTAAAAAAATAAAATACTCTGAAACGATAACATGCATTACCCCAATAAAAGGACACTATCTGCAAAGAGCCTTCAACTATTCCTTCGAAATTCCATATTTCCCTCCATTTCTTTGCGGGCCGCGTCCGGCAATTACCATCGCAACGACTCGCGTCCTCTTCGCGCGGCATATTAGGCAGACGAGCGGAAAACGCAAATAAAGCAAAGCCTTCGAACCGGCGCGGCGCAGTGCCTTGTTGTCGTGGTGGTCCTCCACATTCAAATCGCCTGTTTGTATCTCCTGTGCGCAGCCGTTCGGTGACATTCGGAGCGCCGCGCGCCCTAGTCCTCTCCCCCGAGGCCTGCTAATGAGCCCTTAAAAAGGGCGCGCCGGGCTTTTATTGCTGCATGGTGCACGGGGGAGGCCGCGGCTGGCGACGGAGGGCGTGCGAGGAGGACGAGGGGTTGAAGATAGGGAGGAAGAGAGGGAAACTGGAGCTGAGAGGGGAACTGCGCAAGCGCTCGTTGTAGCACGAAGGTTTTGTTTACCTATCGACCGTAGGCCATATGTGGGGACCGATCAAGAGTACTTGCTAAAATAATATACACACTAGGAAAACATAATAATACAGCAACATTTAATCGAAAGAGAAAGTGTGTGGAAGCTTTTCCTCGAATAGTTTCGTTTGTGTTTTTTCGTGTTTCCGGGCGCGTCAACTCCTCGAATACAAATCTCGTGGGCCGAAGAGGTGAACAGACGGCCTTTTTTGCCAAGTGAACGAACAATCTATGAACATAAGGGCAAGTACGTGTAAGTACAAGCAGAGAGACGAACCGGTATAAATAACGGATTTGTGAACAAGTGAGTTTGAATGTCGACATGTGCAAAGCAAGGGATAAAACAGACCGAAAGAAAATATGACAGAAATTTGCGGAACACTGAATGTGGAGAAGAAATCAGACAAGAGAGATGAGAATGGCAACAGGAGCAGGGCAGATAAGTGAAACCTACGTATCTTTGCAGTCGATTACTCTCGTTGGTTTGAGACTGTGCCGCCTGCAATTGTCTTGACATCTGCATCCCTTCAACCCAAAAAAATAAAACATATAACAGATTCCATAAAGGTGGCAAGTAAAACTACTCGTATATTAACGGGCACAAGTTGAGTATTGCATGAATTCGAGAGAAATGTTATGTAAAGAATAATGCAACATTATAAGGTGACATACGTCTGTTATTATACATCTCACCCAAACGCCTCATACAGATGTCATTGTTTTAGAGTAATAAATAGATATATAATGAGTCCCGCTCCCTAAAATTACGCCCCAAGGTTCTCCTTTGCCCCTCGTCAGTTACGCCATCGCCTCTCAGGTGTGCGCGGGTACAGAGCTTATTAGCGAGCGTGCTGGCGACGGTGATTCGAGCGGGTGCGGCAGAGGGAAGAAAGTGAGGAGGGCGTAGCTACGTTGTCGAGGGTTCTGAAGGTAGGCGGCCACTAACCCCTGCCCTCTCCCTCACCTCTGCGACCCTCGCGGCAAATTGCATTCGGAGGCCCCCGATAACGAGTCGCAGTCGGAGCATTAGCGACAATCGTAAAATATCCGACCGCGTTATTAGCCATCAGTATACAGGTGGGGGTGCGGGGCTGGGGGCGAGACGCCTGCAGGCGACCAAGGGAAGGGCAGATCAGGGACCAGTGCCTTTTCGGGTAAATCCTTGTACTTCCTGCGAGGACCAGTGTGCTCGATCATTGGCTTGGATAAAGAGATGACAATTTTGTAACAGAGTTTACGACTAGAGCAATACCTTTCCTGAAATTGTTTCCTGAAATAAAAGCATTTGGGGTAATGATATTTGTTTTTCCCTTGTCATAGTTTTGATAATTGGTGCACAGTATTAATTGGATTACATATGTACAAATAATTAATCCTATTAATGCCGTATAAATTTCCCAAAACGTTAGTTTTAAGTACATTCAGTAAATATCATTGAATAAGCATGACATTGGGTGAAAAATAGCCATGTTATTTTTTGAGTTAGTTTGACAGTTAAAATACCGGTTACTGTATTCATTTAAGAAACGCATTGATTTGATATTTATGTTGAAAAATCTAGTCTAGAGAATTTGTCAAATGTCTAAAGCAATCATAAAATGAAAACGTGTAGTTAACTTTAATGTTCAATATTGACCAAACTCCGAGAAGCTTGGCGACGCAGACTTCGGCACTCTTGGAAGAAATTTACTTGAACGTTATTTTGAATTTCGAGACATTTTTATTAAGTTGTTTAATTCAGAGATTGTGGACTGAGATTTGTAGTTCATTTCGTGTATCCAACGTCTTTACATTTCATAACAATTCAATTGGTGCATGCAAGAACCTGATATGTTACATTTTAAAAGTTTTGAAGTATAGAAGTGTAACTTTTTCAGACTAGAATATTAATGGTTTCAATATTTTGAATTACAATTTATTTTTATTCGGTTGTAAAATATTACAGAATTATGTTTGCAAATCATCATTAGTTTGTTTTTAGAAATATGGTGTACACATCTTTTTATAAACTTTGACACTAGCATCATATAGTGACTAGAGTGCAAGAACCTAATATGCTACAATTCATTAAGCTTAATTCTGATTTTCTTCATTATCTGGTTCCTATACTTCACTTTATTCTTCTAAATCGTTACTATAATGCTGTTACACTTAAAATCTTAACTTTATTGTGCTCGGTGTTACACTTTGGATGCTTTCATAGTACTCCCAAAACTCAATGGAATGTACGAAAATAGCTTTCACGAATCTTGTATTTATGCCGCTGAGCGCATCCGTTCTTGGCAGAGAAAAAGGCAGATAACTTTGAGTACTATTCATTTTACCTCGCTTGAAGAGTTCACTTCTTGCCAGTCAGCTTAATCAGTGTACGAATAAGCAAAGAAAAGGGTACCTGGTTTGTCTTTCCTTATTTCATTTTTCGGAGTTTTCTGAATTTGCACTGTTTCCTTTAATACATGTTTTGTGGAAGGTTAGGAACGAGACATTGGGAGTGAGGAAAAAACATGTCTTCAGTTTTGTTACTTGAGAATGTTTCGTTTCACGTCCTTGATAATATTTACCTACTGCTCTGAAGCTAGTGTGGACATCTTTTTCTTCTCAATAATCCCAAATACCTCTGTCACAATAAAGAAAGGTGTGTCCTGGGAGAGGGAATGTATGTTGCACTTCACAAAGAGGCGTAGATAATATACTAAGAAGTACCACAAAGAAATGATATTTTTATTCTTGTTCTGACCACCTGAATATATTCTGAGTCTCTTACCCGAGTCTATTAACTTTTTTCTGATAGAATTTCAAAGTTGTTTTAAAAATAAGTGATCAAACATGAATATTGATTCAGTGGTGAGTTGTAGTTGACATTTACATAATTGAAATGATTGAAGGCGTTGTCATTGTCAACAATAGTATTTATTTCAATAATAGCAGCTTTCGACTACGTGGTCGTTTTTGTGACTCCCAGACAGCAGAAAACTGATGATAATGGCTAAGCCATCGAAAGCTGCTATTATTGAAATAAATACTATTGTTGACAATGACAACGCCTTCAATCATTTCAATCAACGATCAAACATGAAGCTATTTTTTGTGATCCCCTACTAGCTAAGTTCTCTGCCAAGACTTGCAAGAGTTTTGTGGGAAAATAGAGGGACACATGTTATGTTTTTGAACGGCAAAAACTCTTTTTTTTTCAACAACGTAACATATCAGGTTCTTGCATGCACCCATTGAATTTATCATTTATAGAGTTTCAGAATAAGACCATTGTGATGTTTTGATAGAAAGAGTTGCAGAAAAGAATCGCATATAACTTTCTATTTTTTTACATTGCTCTAGGTAATGCAATGTGTAACATACGTTTGCAAAAATAATGTACGGGCATCCTTCCTTGAGAATAATTTATAAAAATTTGAAATGCGGTGCTTTAATATCCAAACAACGCAGAGCATTGTACAATAACTCGAAGTTCTAACCTGATCCCCTTATCTGTTCTGATCCAACTAAAATCATGAAGGATATCAACATTCTCCTCCAAGGACTGCGGAGGTCGAATCCCGAACTCGATGTCATCGAGTTTAGAACCAAGGTCTGGAACTCGTAGGAAACTTCTCTTCTACTAATTCGTTTGGGTCATGGAGGAACAGGACCTGGATCAGGCACCAGATGGGATCTTCTCTCTCTGTCTCGTCCTTACCCCCCTCTCTCTCTATCTCTCTATTTATATATATCTTAAATAGCACCATTGCCTAGGTATAACTGCCGATCTCCACCATCTCTCTTCCCTACACTACATTCTCTCGCCGATCCACAATCCCTGGACCTGGGATTTCGCCCACATTGTGCCTCTGAGCTAAATTCAAATCTCCTGTTTCGTCTCCCAAGTAATACCTTCTTTCTCCCATGATAGGCGAAAGGAGTGTAACGAAATTTGCGTGGTCAGACGGAAGAGCAGGCCTCATGGCCTGAGTCTCGCCACGTAAAATAAGGCAAATTCAATTCAATTCAATTCAATTCATTAGCCCGAATTTCCCCAAACCTGCTCTGTAGTAACTCTCTGTCCCAAGGTTTCCCCACCACATCTCCCTGAGGCTCTCCAGATCTCCTTAGTTGTTCCTACTGGCCGCGGATTTCCCTTTTCCCATTCACATCTCTCCGCCGCCACCTCCACCGTCCAGTAGAATGGTTCAAGGACCGATGTCGCATCGTCTGGAATTCCGCGTGCGCATTGCAACGAACCATGATGACACAAGTTTCCCCGCGCGCAAGGGTCGGATTATGCCATGCCGGAGCGCAAATACGCATTGAAGTTGAACCACTGCGTCATGGGAGGTGTTTGTTGCGCCCTTTGCCTGTGATTGCTCTAAAGTTTAGACGCCTCTGACACTACTAGCGCCCAAGCCTCCGCCCACAGTTCCTTCTCTTTCGCAGTGCCGACACACACTCTTTCTCTCTCTGATACAGCTCACAAGATGGTTTCTGCTCTAAAAGAAGAGCTCTTGATATCATTGTTCTCTGTTTCCTCACGCACTTGCTGTACTATTTCAGACTGCAGCATTTATGGCGTTGCTTGATTTTTAAAATGAATTTCGTATTTCCATCTCAAGTTCACAAGAATTCGAAACAGTTCCAGTTCAACTATAACATAATTTACATGCATTATATTTTAAATTACTACCCTGCCATTTATTCACAGTATCAACACATTCTTCCAACACATTCAGATATGCACCACTGTGCCCACCCTCCAGTTCACCTCTTCACAACTGCTCCCCCGTGATCACACACTCGGTATTGCCGTAACACCACCACGTGCTGTAGGGCAACTCGCCTCCCACACATTCGCCGGTGCGAACCGGCGGCGACCCGGAAGGCTCTGGCAGAATGTGCGCGTGCATATTTACGCCCACGCCGTGCGCCCTGCGCCCCGTGCGAATTGAGCGGTCAAGGCGACGAGTGACGCCGCCGAGCGCGAGGCGGGCGAGCCATCCTGCACCCTCGAGGCAGCCATGCTACCTCCCCTCGCCCGCCTACACCATAGTCCTCGCCACACGGTTGAAATTGTATCTTTCTGAGCGTACAAAGTCTGCGAACCAGAAATGTCTTAGGAAAGACTACAAATTGACGGAACCTCAATGTACTAATACAATAGGTAGAACTTTGTTCTTAAGTGACCTATCTTCAAAACTTTCAATTTTTCAGGAATGCGAAGTATTTAGTTCATAGTAGAGACATAGTTCAAATTAAGATTCAACTGTTGCCGTTGAACATACCAGAAACGCTATTTTAATGCAATATTTTTCATCATGATAGAGAAACTCCTGAGAAATATATTGATGTGTAAAATTAGAAAACAAATGGAAATGGAAATACCTACGGCACTTTGTAAATAGGCTTCTCAACTGGTACAGTATAGGAGGTATAACAACATCCATGTTTTCGCCACATTCTTCTGTTTTCTTGGGGCAAAAAAGACGAGAAACTCTTAAGTACCATTTAGAAAAACACTGTGAAATGGCAATACCTAAATATACAAATGGGGCGCATAATTTTGAAGTCAATTTCGGGTGGCTTAGCTAAGTTCGAGTGGCGTTTTTGCCCTCAGACAAAATCCGTTTGCAACTGCTCTGCAGAACGGTCGTAGATTCGAATCCCGTGGAAGCTGGGATGTTTTCACCTGATCATAGTGACGAGGATGGCAGATGAGCCACCACGCAGCATCTAACTCATCATTATTTAGCAGCATTTACTTATCATTACTCATCATCATTGCCTAGGAAAGACAAGAATCGCTTCTCTGAACATTGTCGCCAACTCAGTAGTAAGGTTGCTTTGAGAAAGGAAATATTAGTCGTTTGTAATGACAACAAACGAGTTTCTGCTTTTAAACTTAATGATTTCTGCGATTGCCACAACGCTAGTATAAATGTCACTTTCAGACATACAAGAAATCCTCATTCCTTTACTCACTCCAAAACTTTCGGTTTCTATTGAACTCCTTAACACAGAAACCATTTGAAATCTTTGATAACAAATAGTGATAGTTTGTGATAGTTTTTATCTCACTTGAACTAATGTCCATTGGACGAACCTTAAATACTTATTATTATCTCACTTGGAGAAAAAAGCTGCTTTTTAACCATTCTTGAACGAGCGTACTACCAGCAACTTTTTTACGAGCAAATTCAGTTTTATTTCACATTTCTTTTCGCCCTTTTTACTCGCTGTGAATATCTTCATGAGGGGCGATGACTTGGCACGTTGTAAGCTGCGGGTACCCAACTTGGGCCAGTGCGAGTATGAATTTGGGCGTCATTTGAGGCGGCGGAAGGGGGAGGGGAGGGGAGGGGAGATAGGCGTGTGCTGCTTTTACGGCTTTCGTTGGCGCCCCAGGCGAGCGCACCGCTGCAGGACGAGCAGAAACAGATGGCAGCGAAGCAATGCGGATATTGGACGGGCTCCGGATTCTGAGTTGCCTCAACGCCGCCACGCATAGGTGTTTACAACAAGTTATTTTAAAACGTCTGTTTCAATTTCATTTTTCTTCCAGGAGACATTGCAAGCTACGTCCAAAGGACATTCATGTGGAAGTTTGAAGCAACAAAAACATCATGTTCGAGGACAAAAACATCTTTGAATTGCTCTCTTGTAAATTTAGGTATATTTGGCATAGGGACCTTTATCTTTGAGTTAGTGTGTTTGAACATTCAATCGCCTCAGTGCCCCGTCCTTGGGAATACAACTATCCCTTGTGGGAAGCAGCTCAGTGCACCGATGAGGAACTGTGAAATGGCGCCTAACCAATAGGTGCACTCCTTAAGACTAGGTTAGCAAATAAAACGTAATTGTTGAAAATTGTTAATTATATCGGACTAACTTTTGTATTACTTCTTAATTATACGCGAAAATTTCTTATTAAGTCTGCTATATTTGAGGTTTGAGGGATGCATCAATCTATAAGACCTATCTGACCAACGGGTAAGTGTTTTCAAACAAGCTGAAATGAAACTAAATGGACTTCTGGGCATTGATTGATAAACAAAAAGTAAAGCTGATATTATTTTGTATAGTCATTCTTTATAAATTAATTGACAAATATTGTGATATAAAATTATTAATAACTTATTATTTTACTATAAACAATGACTGGCTTAATAACAAGATATTTTCAGCGAGTTTGAATAGAATTCATGACTCTCCACAACAACCCTTTCAACAATAAGTTAAATTTTGAATTAGTATTATCAAATACGAAGAAAAAAAACACTCCGTTCTTGAACATGCAATTAATTTCAAAGATTTCCCTTTGCTGGGATATAATGTTCAAATTCATTTTTAATTTCTCGTATACGTACGTATATACAGGAGTAATATACGAAATATAGAGAAAGTTATGTAATACTGCGAAAAATCGATTTTCAGATTTCAAAGGAAATACACGTTTTGGAGGCCCCTGGTACCGAAAAAGTTTTTTTTTTCAAAGCATTCGTCTGTCCGTCCGTCTGTCCGTCAGTCTGTCCGTCAATCTGTCCGTCAGTCTGTCCGTCTGTCTGTCCGTCTGCCCGCTCGCCTGTCGTATGTGAACAAATCTAGCGCCTAAACCACACGTACGATCTTTTCCAAATTCCTGCCCATCTGGCTCTAGTTGAAGCTTTGAAATTTTGAAAAACATTCATTAGAATTTGGGGGTACTTTACATAATGCCCTCCGGACATTTTCATTTTTTTTCAAAAAAAAAAAAATAGAGTACAATACACCGGTCCAATACACCAGTACAATACACCCAACAAAGGTTGGTCCCATTTTCACGGTTAACTCTGAATTTTCGAAAATTCCAAAAGTTTGAATTTGGGGGGGGGGTTGAATTTTTCCTACAACTATAAAACTGAAGACAGATTTTTCCTTCAAATGAAATTTGTTATCCATAAATAGTTCTTTCATTAAAGTCATGTAGACTTCTTTGATAATTTTAGTAGTTTTTGTGCAATAGAGCGTGCAATATTTGCAATTTTAAAAAAAAACAAAAAAATGATTTTCCAAAAACGGCTCCAAAGTTTTTTAAATTTTTGGTGAGGTTAGTGCCCAAACAACCCTATCCGATGACATCAACGTGATATTGCTGTATTATCTTGTTGTTTTTTTCAAAAATTATAAAAATGTAATATTTTGACTTGTCTCTCACGTCGGTAATATTTACCTTAGCGGCTATTTCTTCACACTATTAGATTTATGATTACATGTGCTTTAAATAATGTCAAATAAAGTTTCTCGAAACCTCAACAATTTTCTATAAAAATGAGCTCAAAATTCCGAATTTTCAGAAACGCTCAACCGCCATTTTCTAAAAAATATCTCGCAATTTTTTCTTCAAACTTTTGAAAGGGATAGTGATAAAGGCACTGTTTAATATGACGTAAAGTTAATTTTCGTGTATTATTTTGTTTTTTAAAAATTAGCACAAATGTCATTTTTTTTAAATATCTCTCACGCTGTTAATAAGCACATTTCCATCGATTTGTATACATTCTTATATTTGTGAGTGGAAGTGCTTGAAAGGACTTCAAATGACGTTTTTCGAAAACTTATTAGATTCCTATGAAAAAGAGCATTCAAATTCCGCATTTACAGTTATGCTTAATCGCCATTTTCTTCGGCTTCAAAATTTTCAACGAAAATTTTTATTTTGGAAGAGTTTATACTCTTCTTTAATATTCTTGAAGTAATTTTTCGGTTTTACTATTAAGTTATCGAAGAGTTAAGAAAATGTCAAGAACTTGTACTTTTGGTGGTACATGGCAGCTGGCCAGAGAATGGAGCAAGACCTGAAAGCCAGTCCACGCCAAGGAAACTAGAAAAAACTGCTACGAGAAAGTCTGTGCCATTCTGTGACACCTCTAGTTTATCTTGATTTACATTAATTATTAACAAATATTTTTCCTCATTTAAGTTTTAAAAAAATATTTCTTCATTTTATACCAGCCGTTTACCGATAAATGCATTCCACGTTCTTCCAGTAACTTTATTATCAATGCCTGATAAACGAAACAACTTTTTGTAATCGCTGTCCGCCGGAAAGTACAAGTCACTAGAAACAATTGAAGCATCTACAGGCATTGTGACAGCGCCCACGACACATTGATTGAAATATGTGTTACCAACACTATTTTGTCACCTTTATGCGTGTGGACTGATTTTACCAATGTAGTTATTTCAGAATGTTATACTTCACAGGTTTGTTACGATTAGAATGAGCACTGCCACATTATATACACTGAGAGACTTTTGTATATAATAGCGTCACTGATATTAGGTGAAATGTTACATAATTAATCAATTGACTGTATCTGCAGAGAAAATCAGGAGATTAATCGAATAATTTAGCATAAATGAAAACTGAGCCTTCTGCTAAATGAGTCTTCGAAACAGCACCTTAATATATCCGGCAGTGTTTGATGTAGTAGTTGTCATTTAGGAAGAAGTTTATTTCATGCACAGTACAATTTCAGATTGCCAAAAGTATTCAATGTATGCAATTTTTGTATATTTTATTCATTTTTTATCAGTTCTCAACCATTTGTGAATGTTTTATGTTTCTTCCTGTACATTTTCTCATTCTTTCATTATTGAATTAATAAAATACAAAATACTTCCAAGAATGGAAGTATGTTTAATATCAACAATATATCGTGCATATGCGTATGCCTCAAATTAAAATGCAGTGAAGGGGATAGTTGTATCATTCTGGAGAGTAAAAGTTCTTTATAAGTATTGACATTCGCAAGCTACGTTACATTTATTAGAGGTTAGACTGATAAATACAAAACCACACTACCTTGTTTGTATCATATCGCACAAGGGAGTATACAAAATAGTAATGAAGTTATGGTATTTGACTGTCCTAAGCAATTATTACCTGGTGAAAGAGGTATAGATCCTATTGCAGAATTCTAACAGTAGTTTTCTAAGTTGCAATTCAGAGAAAAGATTACCCGTGACGTACTGGAGACTCCAGCCCTCTACAGCTAATTCCCCAAAGTACAATTGCTACTGCAGCCATCTATGATATCTATACTTCTCAAATTAATTAGATTAAGTATTGACAGTGGGAAAACCTTTACAACGTGATATATTGTTGTTTTAGTTGAGAAAACATTTGTAGGTCGAAAAAAGTTGGAATGTTCATTTGAAGTTTTAGAGTCAACGTCTCACTTCTAATTGAGTATTAACTTTATAAAGTAATTAAATCGCATTTGTTATTGGAAGTTTATTACGTCCTTAAAATATTGTACGTTCTTGTTAACTTGACAAATGCTGAAATTTACATTTGTGATGTTCCAAACTATTTGCTCTTACCTCTAATTTCAAATATACAGTTTGTTCAATCGACTGCATTAAACCATTTCGCATTTTAACTTACCTCTCCTCCTTTCAGCGTCACTCGCTCTGGGAGGTGCGACAAAATAAAATATCTGCGCTCGTTCTGTCAGCGGCGGCGGCGAAAGGACACACAGTGAAAGGCGGGTTTAGTGGCGAGGGCGGGAGCACCGACACTGCGTCACAGGTCCCCTTTAAGGGCCTCGTGCGGGCGGTTGGTGCCGCGGGGGCGGGGGCGATGAGGCTGGGCCCTAGCCCTTGCCCGAGCCCAGGCCGCGCGCGTGCTGCAGACTGCGTCCACCGCGGAGCCGAGAGCCAGCGGTGTGTTGGGCGCGGAGCAATGGGCCGCATGCCTCCGATGAAAAAGAGTTGTTTGTGGATAAAAGGCGCTCGAGTGAAAAGAGCATGTTGAAGTAAGTAGAAATACTTAAGAAGTAGTTATGCGAGAGAAGGAATTTAAAATAAGTCGCCACTATTTTGTCGTTAAACACGCTGATTGAACTCAAGGAGTTTTGTTTATCGCGAAGTCAGAATGCTGGAGCCTTGCCGTTGATATGAAAATGCTAGAGTATAGCGAGAAAAATCGGTAGTATAAAAGTGGCAAATTTGGAAAGGCTAACCTAATGCAATGTTTTGAACACATTTAACAAAATGAATCACTGCCAACAATACAGTGCATTTCTGTTGACTTTCATTTATCCATATGCCTTGGCTGTTTCTGAAAAATATTTTCTCGTCCCCTATTTTTGGCATTAATTGCGTAATTGCTTGCGACAGATATGTAGAGAATCCACTCGTTGAGTTGAGATAATGAACGTCAAGCTTTGGCTTTGTAGCGTGCCGTGCGGCGCGTGACGGCTCTGCTGCTATTGTATCAATTCTTCCAAAACTTACGCCAGGTGGCGTATGAGAGATTCAGGACTTCAGCACGGTGCAATGTTATTTACCAGACTATTCCAACTGAGCGATGAAAGATGCCGGTCTCCTCGGTCTGAAGTGCCTAAGCACCTGTTGTATTCAAATCGATCTGAATTGTCTCAATGAAGTCCGTGAGTGGGTGCAAAAGCTGTGACAGTAATTCCTGTTTTCAGCTAGATTTGTGGGTTTCAATCTCGTGTAAATCATTGTTGTTTTTAAATTGTTATTGTAACATGGAAGGCAAAAACAAATCACTATTTATCCATACACGCATCTAAATCAACATTCATCATTTCATACCCCCTAAAAGCAAGTAGGAGTATTACAAAAAGGTTATGTAAATTGCAACGTCAAAGGAAGAGTAATTTATCAACTCATTAAATAACTGCTCTTTAACAAAATTTGTAAATCTTTTTTTTATATTTTCTTTTGCAATTATTATGTGCAACTCGTGCAATTATTATTTGTGCTATAAAACGATCTTAAATACCGTGTGCGCCTTTAACGCCTTGATGTCTGAAAGTACCGCTACCCGTTGAACGCGACAATGTTGCGGGTTGCCTTGGTAGCACGAGCCCCAGGGGTCGATGAAAAATTACTGCAATACCACTCACGTATTTAAGACTTACCAAGAGTACCTAGCAAATTTCAATGCCATTGTGATGAAATCAGAGTTCTAGGAGATTCAGCAATGAGAATGAATTATGAGGAATGAGGATGTGCAAACTATACAGATTTCCTAGAAACAAGATACTGGAATCCCTCCCTTGTTTTCGGTTTCATGAGCGCGTGAGTAAGCACAAGCAAAGTTACGGGACATTTGCTAAAGACATAACTGTAATGTGTATCGCAAAGTTAAGATTTTGTGATTATTTAATGATATTACGCATTTAAATATTGCACAAATTTATTTGAACGTTATTTGTAATATGAGTATACAGGTACTACTCGTATTTGTACACACATATCTAGGACTGGGTGAGCATATATCAGTGCTAAGCAACATTGCCTTCCTAGTTTGGTAAATAATTAGTTCATTTAAACATATCACTGTCATTAATAGGCTCCCCGGATATTGAGGGAAAGATAATGTACTGTTAGTCTCAGACGGGGAGAGGGTTATGACTTCCCTACAGCTCGGGTACATTTTATGTCTCCGAAAAAATGTCCCGATGAGGAAATGACTTTGATATCCTTTCAACGCTTTCGTACTGCGAAGAACGTTTTACAGTTCCGTAGAATTCAGTTGTGTTATGAATATGATATTTATATATATTTTCATGTTATGTCCCTTCATGTCTTGTCATTTCATGTTTCATGTAATGTCGTTTCATGTCATGTCATTTCATTTGGTTGCACGTCATTTTATAATGTTTTATGTCATTTCATTTAATGTTGTGTCATGACATTTCAATTTCATTTCATGTCATTTCAATCTTGTAATTTCCATCACCTATGTAGTGAACAAATATATTCTTGAAGTAGGTGACGCTAACGGTCTTAAACGCTCATCATATTTGAAGTTATTTTACCAAAATAAAAGATAAACAAGTACTGTTTGTATCATAAAAATGTGTCAATAGTCAACAATTACTTTGGGCTTCAGTGGTTGGTAGAAATGCTCATTGGCACTTGGCATAACGAAACGCCGCTGCAGTGTACGAAGAGGAAGGCGACGTAACACATCCCCGAAGGTATTTGTGGTGGCGCAGTCTGCAACGGGCAACATTGCGGTAGCTTTTAAAGTTTGCAAAGCGTTGTACATTTAAATGAAGATGATGTATCTCAATTTACTCGTTCATAGTCTTTCTGCCTCAATTCTTCATTTATTTCATATTTTCCCGGTCTTCGTCCTTTTCATATTTTAACACTTTTGTTGCGGCTACGAAAAACGGTCTGCTTCTACACGCGTTGCATGAAGTGAACAGGAAACAAAACAACAATTTAAGTTCTGTATTTGCATTACATTCTTAAGAAGCACTTTAAATGTTGCGATTTTAAATGTTTGTGATGTTCATCACCAGATAGGTCTACGTGTATGCTTATCTTGAGATGTCCTTTAAAGGGATGGCTTCAAACGCTAGCATGCCTCATTTTCATTCGAATTTTAACTGTTGTCTAGTTCGTTTGTATTACTTTGTGTTACCGGACGCTACAATTGCTATGTTCATTAATTCCGAAGAGTAGTGATTGTTAGGGTGGTGGCAGTTTTCACCCCGCTAGAAAGTGGGATCCAGCGCCAAATTAAAGTCGGTTTTGGGGAAGGAAAGGACAAGAATGAGGATGGGAAAATGACGTGCGGTCCATAGTCCGTCGGTTAGGATAGTTCTCCGACATTTCCCTGATATTGATCGTAGAAGCCACGGGAAACTACCGATCAGAGCAGCCGGTCGCTAGAATTCTCCTCCAGACAGTAGTTATATACTTCATTTTTGAAACTAGCGACTGTATGTTAGTTAGCATTAAGCTGTTCAGTTAGCATTAAGTCGGCGGCGATGGTGTAACGGTTAGCGTATCAGGCTGTTATACCCAAGTTCGCGGGTTCAAACCTGATCGAAGCCGTGGATTTTTTAAGGGCAAAAAAACCCGCCACGTAAAATAAGGCATTCATTCATCAAGTCGAGCATTCAGTGTTCGCCACTCTACTGTGCTCATGACTAGTTAGTACTATTGTGTTACTCCACTTGACTTAACAACTGGCACTGTGTACATTTCCACCGATTTGAAGAACGAAGGTACAGTAAGTACCTGCGTTAGTAATTGTTGTTTGAGACGTCTGGGACGAGATGGATGTGTGTGGAATAGAGGTAATGACCATAATACTAGATTTCCTTTTGGTTATGGTGATGAAAAAACTGTCGTGGTTGATCCCATAGTGATGAGCATCTTAGAAGAGGTGATGAAGTGAGTGGTACTAATAATATTAATGGTAGGCGGTGGTTATGAAATTAGTGCTAGAAACAACGATGGTGACGGGTGGAACTGTGCTGAAGTGGCGATCTTGACTATGATTCAGGTGTTTTGGAGCAGCTCATTGAGCTTAAGACCATGTTGAAAACTGGGATAAAGTGACAGAGGTGCGAGGCATACTTGGAGACAGCTGTGATAAATCTACTTCTCACACCGCTGTCCAAAATTACCGCTACAAATGAACAAGGCCGTAGTATTATATTCAGGGATTCTAATCATCACCAATTTATGCGCCTCTAAACATATAAAATTTGCATAGTGTAACAAAAAACGATCAAAAAAGCCGGAACCCTACAATTTACAAATTTAATATTTGTAACACAGCTAACACAACATATACAAACTATTTGAAAAAAGTTGCGTCTGCATTTTTGTTAGAAAATTTTTCAATAAAATGTATCGCCAATTTAAAAAAATTAAAGATAAAATATTTTTTAAATCTAAAAAACTAGATAAGAAGTAGATATTAAAGAGATTCGTTATATTTATTTATCTTAAATAAAATGGTTAACAATAATGTTTTCAGACCTAAAATATATTTTGATAAAAAAAGATTCATGTCAGAGAACGCCCTGTTTCACGTGCACGGTTCACAGGTGCAATTTCATTAAGCAAATCTTAACGGAAGAACACAAATAGAATTACTGTGTGCGAGTTCAGCATCAATAAAAATGACTCGCATGTAAATAAACCAAATAAGGCTCTTCCTACACTACTTCACAAAATAACACTGAAGAATATTTTCTTGCAGAAAATTTTGGCTTTTATTTAATATAATGTTGAATATATTGCAGGTGAAATAATAATTTTAGATAAGTAACCGTTCGCAAGTAATGCAAATGCAAACAATATTTTGCTTTCTTCCGAAGACTTTCTGCCAAACCCTTTTTGGTAGTGATTCAAGTTAGCCGCATCTCGCATTGACGTAAAGAGTATTCTCAATCCAAAAATGCCCTGGGTGCTCTCTCCCTAAGAGACCAGACGGCTGCCAGTGCGACTACCATCGTTCATGCGGAATTGCGTGTAGAAGCATCAGGATCACGAAGAACCCTGAGGGAGAAGTAAGCGCACGCGGGCACAGCGGCACTGTAATCAAGTTTGTTGTGTCGGGTATCGACCTCGCGACCGAAAGCTCCAATCAGTGCGATGCAGGCAGTTTGCGGCGACTACATGGGACAACCTGCGCGCTCCGGGGCAAGAAATTGAAACTCGATTCGGCGGCTCAGCGCTTGACTGTTGATGTCGCCTCGCCCCGCCTCGCCCCGCCTCGCCCCGCCTCGCCCCGCCTCGCCCCGCCTCGCCCCGCCTCGCCCCGCCTCGCCCCGCCTCGCCCCGCCTCGCCCCGCCTCGCCCCGCCTCGCCCCGCCTCGCCCCGCCTCGCCCCGCCTCGCCCCGCCTCGCCCCGCCTCGCCCCGCCTCGCCCCGCCTCGCCCCGCCTCGCCCCGCCTCGCCCCCATCCCCGCCTCGCCCCGCCTCGCCCCGCCTCGCCCCGCCTCGCCCCGCCTCGCCCCTCCCCGCCTCGCCCCTCCCGCCTCGCCCCGCCTCGTCTCCTTTCCTTTCCCTTGCCGCCATGTATCGGCGCAACGCACGTAGGCAGGCAAGCCTTGTGGGAAATCACATCAAGACTCGACTGAGCGCCAGGAAAAAGTCCATGATGCGTTTTCCCCGTCTCGCTTTTTCCTGTCTTGGCGTTTGGCGTCTATGCAGATGGGCCACCGATGCGGTCTCGCTGGCGGAACCGTCGCTGCGAGTTTTTCAACCGCGCGTTGTTTCTGGAAGAATAGGATCATGATCTTCTTGGCCAGAATGGCTCTCTTTTATAACTTCGAAGTTGAGTTGACTGAAACCAAAATTCCCTCGATTGCGCTTTCTCTTGAGAATAAAACTTCAGGTTACCCGAATTGTTATCGAAAGGGTAGATGCCGGAATTTTTATCAGAAAGTCAGAATTTTTATCAGAACGACAAACTATTTCTTCATCTGACAGAATTCGTGCTTCAGAAGATCACGAAGATTTTATAAAACTGAACATGAAGTGATTAATCCAGATTCCTTCTGTAGGCATTCCTGAATTACGCTGTTATGATAATAAATATTTCATAACATTATTTGTTTTCATTTAAAGTACGTTTAATTTTTTTAAGGTTTCCCTTCATTTTAATATTATTAAGTTTAAATGAGCCCTTCGGGAGGCTCATGGACAGCGTGCCAGCTTCCCATGGTTCGCTTCCCCGCCGTGTCAAAAATAGAGCTGTAGCATTCTAATACTCTCAGTTTCTCTAGCATTGTGACAAAAGAAAAGTTCATTTACGCTGTGCTAGAGACGGTGAAGGGAATTCCTCGTTCTATGTCTCCCTTATCTTATCCTCGCCTCATGTCTCCCTTATCTCCAGACTTGGATAAAAATATGAAAACAGGGCCTAAGCCTAGACACGTTAGCTGGCAAAAGTCGGATTAATTCGACCCTAAAATGCCAAGTCCATTCAAGTTTAAAAGAACACCAAAATAGGTAACAGGGAGTTTAGAGGTAACGCTTTTGGACTCGTGCAACCTGTTATTACGAGGTCGTGGGTTCGATCCCGACAAGGCACATAAATTTACTTGCCGCACTTAACAAACGAGGTAAGTTTGTGGCTCCTGTCGAAATTTGATTCGCGGACCGTCTGCTTTGATCCGTGATTCCCGAGATTTCTCTGATCTCTTCCAGGTGAATGCCAGAGTAATACCCTTTCTAGGGTAATTTCTATGGGCTACGATCCATACGCGATCCTTCCTTCCATATCCCGACCTCATTCCCATCCTTATGGCCGAACGACGGGCCGATCTCCCATTCTCGTGTGGCTCTCCCATCTATTCAGATTTTTTGATCCCATTGATTCAAATTTTTTGATACCATTGTTTCATATTTTTTAATCACAATGATTCAGATTTTTTGATCCCATTAATGCAGAAAATCGCTGACAGGCGACAAACATCGAAGATCCGGAAAGCAGAGTCAAACTGTGAGTCCCCTGAAGCTATAATTGTCTCGGGTTAAGAAAAACTAGAGGTGCTATACAATGGCACATACATTCTCGTAGCAAATTATTCTAATTTCCTTGGTGTGGACTGGCTTTAAAGTCTTGCTCCATTCTCTGACCAGCTGCCATCTTTCGTCGCACAAAGTTTGTTTTTTTTAACATTTTCTCAGCTTTTCGGCTTCTCTATAGTAGAACCGAAATATTACTTCAAGAATATTAAAGATGATTAAAATGTAAATAGTAATTTTCATGGAAAAATTTGAAGCCATTTTTAAGAAAATGGCGATTAAGCATTACTGTGAATGCGAAATTTGAAACTCTTTTTCACAGGAATCTTTTTCACAGGATTTGAGATTTCGAAAAACTTCATTTAAAGTCATTTCTACAAAAACATTCAATAATATATACAAATCGATGTAAGCGTACATATTAACGGCGTGAGACATATTTTAAAAAAAATACATTTGTGTAATTTATTGAAAAAACAATGAATACGCAAAAATGAACTTTATGTCATATTAAACAGTGCCATTACCATTATCCGTTGGAAACGTTTGACTAAACTTTGGAGCCATTTTTGAGAAAATGGCTTTAGAGCGTTTCTGAAAATGCGGAACTTGGAGCTTATTTTAACAGAAAACTGATGAGTTTTCGAGAAACTTTATATAACATTATTTAAAGCACATGTGAAGTTCATAAGTATTCATAAGTCTAATAACGCGAAGAAATCGCCTCTAATGAAAACATTATCGGCGTAGGAGACAAGTCAAAAAATTACATTTTTATAATTTTTGAAAAAAACAACAAAAGAATGGAGCAATATGGCGTTTATGTCATCGTATAGGGTTCGTTTGGCCCTAACTATCCCCAAAAACAAGTTTAGAGCTGTTTTTTAAAAAATCATGTTTTGGTTATTTTTAAAAATTGCAAATATTGGACGCACTGTTGCACAGAAAGTAATAAAATTTTCAAAAAAATTTGCATAGCCTTTATGAAAGAACTGTTTATGGACAACACATTCATTTGAAGAAAAATCTCTATCTTCAATTTTGTAGTTGTAGGAAAACGCCAAAAACAATTCAAACTTTTACAGTTTTCGAAAATTCAGAGTTATCCGTGAACATCAGATCTATGCCACTTTTGTAAATATATTTTATTCTATTTTCAGTAGAAGTTTAAAGAAGACATTTGGCGCTGCTAAATTTTAAAGAATGTTTTCAAAATTTTAAAGCAACTAGACCCGGATAGACAGGTGCTTCTTCAATTTTGAAAACATCCTACACATGGTTCATGCGCTAGTAGTGTTCACAGACAGACAGACAAACGATCAGACGGACAGATGGAGAGACGGACAGACGGATGGATGGACGGACGGGCGTTTTTGGGAAAAAAAATAACTTTTTCGGTATCAGGAGACCCCAAAACGTGTATGTCCATTAAAGTCTCGAAATCGATTTTCCGCAGCATGACATAACTTTCTCTATACTGCGTACTCGGTGTATACGTATGTATACGAGAAAATAAAACGAAAAATTTAAAATGAAGAAAAAAATTTCGGTAGGTCATGAAGCTGCAATTAAAATACCAAATAAAACGATTGCGGATAACCTTTAAGTTAATTATGCCTCTCAGATGATGTCATTTTATTACATTGATTTCGCCAAACATTCAATTAACATTGCAGTAAAATTAAAATGAGTTAGCCTTTACTCATTTGTATAATATTTTTTTATCGGAAACTAAAATAAATGTACCCGCTTGATGTTTTTGATGTCTTGATGTTTTTTATTTGAAAATTAAATTAAATTATATGCCGTTGTTCAGTTACACTTGAACTTAAAATGCGTTTTTACCTTTTTCACAACATTACTAACCACATGCGTGTCGAAGAGTTAACGTAAGAAGGACATTTGGTACGCCATCTTTCTTCCCCCTTGATCTTGCACCTCGTCAGCTTTCGGGCTCTATTCCTGGACTTCGCAAACAGACGACCAACTCTCAGTCCCTTGGGTCGCTCACTTGGCGCCTTATCTCGCCTTTTTGCCCCGCCCCCCTCGCTTCCCATTGGTCACGGCACCGATCAGGCCGTTTAATTTACGCCTTTCTCGTTCCGATAAACGACATCGTAAACTGCGCGCCGCGCAGTGCAGACCGTTGAGCCCCAGACCTCGCGTGTGGCGACCTCCCACTTAGCGAAGAAGTCACCCTCTCCACCCTCTTTTCTCTCTCCGTCCCATCCCCCTCCTTCTTCCTCCTCTCAGTCCCCCTCTTCTTACCCTCCCTTCAATGAAGCTCTCTCTTTCCCACCCACCCCTCACTCCTTGTGAATCATCGCCTAACACCCATCCCAGTCACGGAGAGAGAGTCTCCCTGTCTTCCCATGCCTCTTCCTTTCCTCCTTTTCCAAATGAGGCTTTCTTTCCTTAAACGGCGTGGAAGGAAGTAAAGAAACCTCTTTTCATTTTACAGTATTCTCCGGAACTGGGAGATCTGTTGTCCCGGAAGCAATGACAATTACTATATTAAAGTTTCTTCATTTATATAAATAAAATTGGAATATCTGTCTGTCATTTCAAAATAACTGTCTTACTACAACCTCATAGCTTATTTAGATAATATAAAAACCAAATCAATTGGTTTTACAATACTTGTCTCCCCCGGGTATTCTCTGGAACACCTGAACCGACTTTGACGAGATTTTAACTGAAATGTAGCGTTTCGTCGGGCTTAACTTACGTTACTTTAGTGGTTTTACTATATATTCTTTTTACTTAAAGTTACCTACTTTATAATTTTACTCATAACTTGGTGGACTGGAAGGGGTTTAAACTAGAATAACAAGAGTAGCGAACGGGCTTAATTACCAAATAAGGGTTTATAAAACAAATGTTTCTAATAATCCATGTCAGATTAACTGTCTATGGCTATTCAAATTTAAACGAAAAGTATAGTAAATTAAAATGTTTACAAAGTTGATAAAAGATTGTAAACATTTTACACACGAATACTTATGTAAACATTTTATTTAGTACATGAATTGCAATTCATATTCCAACATCTTACTCGATTGGTTATCAAATTCGACTTAATGTCCTTGATAATTATCCATTCTCGTATTTCAGTAAGATATCTTACGATACTTATGGGCTGACCTGGAAGTCCGAGGCGGCTAGAACGCCTTGGTCTGGAAGGTCGCGGGTTCGAGTGTCACCGAGACTAATGGCGGCATGCATGGTAATAGTCTAGTTTTTTGATATTACAATTGTTTGGTGATGGAAACTCCACGATAACGTTCTAAAAAACTATTTTAACACGTTTTCATTGAGCAAAATAATTTCTTTACCGTGTGATGAGTTAAAGCCCTGATGAGTCCCAACTTGAAAAAAGTACGTCTTAATCTATTTATGTCGAGTTCTTTATGCTAACAAATGAAAGCTGAATAATTATATTTATCTTCTAAAATATTTTGATATTTCGATAGCAAGAAAGTCGTCGAATGATGACATTAAGCGACAGTGTTGCGTAATATTCATTTCTTACTTCTCAGGCAATATTCTGCGTCCGTTTATTTTCTGACTCCAAATTTACAATTAGAGAAAGCGTACCTCCCCATCTCCGTTTAGATAGACTCAAACATTTTCTTGAGAAACTTAAATAAAATATTTCAATAGTCTTTAATTTTTAAATGAATTTAATTAATTTAAATTACTTAATTAATTTAAGTCCATTCTAATTAACTTTGGCAATTGCAGAGAATTACATGAATTCAAACTGACTGGTAAGGCTGTATTAGTATTTTTGATATTTTGCGATTAAATAAAAAATGGATTCACGCATTGGTTGTATTGTAAAACCGTCAATAATATAACCGTATAAACCCGTTTTATATATTTATGTTATGAGACATGAGATTTAAATTAAACGTGCAATTTTTCCAGTAGCAGTCGTAGCAACTGTTGCTATGGTGAAGATGGCCTTGACGGCCTCTCCCCTCTCGCAACTGAAGTGCTGACGCCGCGAAGGTAACCTTCCCAATCCTGCCCCAATTGCAACGGTTGCTAACTTAGGAAATCTGTACATTTAATTAAAAATCACATGTCTGAAGTAAAATTGTACTCAGTATAAGCGTTGCGTATGTTACATCAATGCATTCGTCTATTTATGATTACCTATCGCTAGTGAAATATATGGTTCCATTTCAAAAATCAAAGATGGTTAAATTTCTCCAAAACTACAAATATTTCGAACCATATCTCAACTTGCTCCAGGATTCCGCGTTCCTGAGCTAAAACTGCATTTCCATAACGGGAACCGTTTAGAAGTTATGGGAATGGCCCATAGTTTGTGGGACTCTGTATATAATTCTATTTCTTAAATGTTCGTACGAACTTTCTATTTTCCAATAAATAAGCGCTTTTTACAACGGTTATTATGTTTTATTTAATAAAAACTTCATAAAGCATTGTTCCCTTTTGTAATTCAGTTACCCACCAGGAATGTTCCGCGCTCAAATTTCTTTCATTTGCCTGCTGCAGTGACGATTTTGGTGGCAGCACCATACCGCGAGGCATAAATAGAACACAGTACCCGCTGATCAAACTGACCGCCCTTGCTATAGATTCTGCTAGGATAATATTTGATTGACAGTCACAACTATTACGATCGCGACATTTCAATCCTTTATTTTAGTCATCAATATTCCCTCCAAGATTCTCAATTTTTTCTGACAGCATATTGTCAGTCCACTCTTAATTCAAGTATTCTTGAGCTCACTGATGACAATAAGACGTGACTTGAACCGCGAGTAGAAACAGCAATCTAGCTTAAATCAAGAATAACATTGGCATCCATTAAACCCATTCTAAAATACATTAACAAAATTATATAAACGAAACTAAGTTAAAATGCAAAACAAAATGAAAGACAAAAAATTGAATTAAAACATGATGATAATAGGACGCACTATTTGGTATCGCATTGTGCAATAATTCATGAAGTCCGCAAGAAAAAGAGTTTTACCAATCCCAAAAGTTTCGTCCACACTGAAGAACTCGCTTAGGTGCAGAGTTGTTACCATGTCCACTATTGCTATTATCTCTCCAGAATCACAGTCCCTCCGACACAAAAGTTGGACTGATTAACACATGCTCATGAACGAGAATGAAGTTTGTTTAGAACTTTACGTGCAGTCTCACAGTCCGCGGTATCTACTAATGTTTGAAAGTAGGGTGTTGACTATAAGTTTGAGAGATGGCCTGTTGGAATTTACGTGTTTCGGGAACACTGTATGAACAGAACATTTCAAAGTTCAATTCAATAACACGGCGACTCGACAAGTGACACTCTCTGGTCATTTCAAAACATAGGCGCGTGAGGATGCTACTATCCTTGCCTTCAATGGAAATGGAAGCAACGTTAATTAAAACAAGGAAGTATATGGATTTAGAATATGCATTAAATAAAAAAAAAAAAAAAAAAAAAAACATTTTCATCATTGAAATTGCTCTATCATTAAAATTAACTGAGCTCATGCTTAATTTCCATACCAGACGTTAGAAATTTCTGTCATTGCGATGTCAATTATGTATAAGATCGATTATTACCAGAACAAATCATAGATTCGATGGTGAATTTCTCAATATTGTCTGTGAAAAGTATACAAATGAGTGTTATAATAAGAAAAAATTTTCGTTTCCTAAAACATGTGTGTACTGTTTGGTTGCGTATCTTATTTCTAAATTTTAATGTGAACATTACAATGTAAACAAAACTCTTATTCGTTTATTATATTGAATTTAAATACTTTTCACAATTTAATACGACAGAACGTGTTCCCACAAAGGGGTAATGAAGCATTCTCCAGGGAGAGTATTTATTGAATTGGTGCACATTCTGAACTCCGCCTATTAATAGCATGCCTTTCAAGACTTAGGAGAATGAAATGTTCGGATATAGGTCACTTGAATTACTAGAAGGAGCCAATGATAGCATTGCTTGCCTTAAAAGTTGAGATTACTCAAGCCCGGTGTCAAATATACATTATTACTTTTTAAATTATTAACAAATGAGGCATGATTGAATTCCTCTATTGATATCATCATTACAGGTAAAAAATGTATGGTTATATTTGTAAATTCACATGTGATTCAATTTCACCAAAATTAAAAATAGTACACAGAATATATCTGTTGCCTAAAACTTGCCTCGTGAAATAAATATGAAAATTATCTATCATGCCACCGCTCTGTCAAAGCATTTTTGCAAAATAATTTTGTTGATATTGTTCCTCGCTAGACATTCTTATATTGGCATACACTTTGCACCACTGAATAGAGAATACCCAACCACAAAGAAATCTTCAAATTTGCAGGACAACAGTTAGTCTCAGCATTTTTGAAGAATTTGCCAAGAATTGTTATAACACAGACGAATCAAAATATGACACTGTTTCAACGATACATGAAGATAGAAATTAAATTTCGAAAGTTAAAAAAGAAGCTCATGAGCAACAATTTCCATCGATTTGTCGTAAGTCACAAATCGTTAATACACAATTAATCAGCTGAAAGCAGACACTGCAAAACTATTTGAATTTTATACTTGACTGCCGAGATCGAATGAATTGAGGGTTGGAAACAAGTGAGGGTTGGCATCAGTCGCTAAGATCTTATAAACAATTGCGTATCTCGAAAACGAAAGGCGATAGATCCGGTTGGATTGCGGAATTTTGCATCTTGTCTAAAGCGAATTGAAATGAGAGAATAAAAAAGAATTGCAAAATTTGTAAAATTATAAACAATTAACAATTTTGCAACAATTAACAATGTTATAAACAAATCCGAAATGTGTGCTATTCCTGCCGGGAAGTGTCCCCAAGTTGTCCTGGTTTGATGATAGCAAATAACAATTTGACATGAGATGCAAAATAATTGCTTAATATCTAGTTTAATTGTTACTTTAATGATAAATATACAGTTGGTCTTTGAATTTTATTTCTTTAATTGAAATGGTTCCCTAGCTGTCCTAACGATTCGAGACAGTATTTTGCATTTTGCAAATGTAATATACACATATGAACAATTGAAAATATGCAATTATAATCGTTTTCTTATCATAAAATTCTGTAATAAACTGGTCATTTGATAAAGTTCATATATTGTGTTTGGACAAGAATATTGGAATTTAAATGTGTATAAGAACGTAATTGTTTTAAAATTGGAGTATTTTATCTGATATCAATGTAATTTCTTCCAAAAATAATTGTATTTAACAGTGGTTAAGTGCTATGTGTTCATATATATTTCAATGATTTACTTTCGTATTCATACAAGTGTTTCTTCCATGTATTTTATTTGAAAATACTTCCACATCTGAACTAGCGGCGCCCGCCATTTTGTACGTCGTAGTTTTGTTAGAGCACTCCCCTGCTACGTTGAGATTGGCTACGTGGTTTGTGAGAACTCCGCCTGGAAACGTTTCGTCATGACAAGGGCTGGCCAAGCCGTAAAAGCTGAACTTAGCCGCAGACGGCCGTGATCAATTTATGTTTCCAGTACTGTACCTCCCTGCAGGATAGTGATATCTGGCGCCGACCTCAGTATCTTCTTCTAGCGAAGACAGGCTCTAGTATCCCGGCGTATAGTGTACTTACATTTGTATGTAAGTAAGTAGTGAGGTTAGAACAAGGAAGCGGAAGGAAAGATAACAAATGGGCCACGGACCGCATATGAGGGTATTGCTCCGGTAATTGCCTGGTGCTGATCAATGAAATCACGGAGAACGTACGATGAAAGCAGCCGGCTATTAGAATTCTCCTCCAGACAGCGGCTAGACCACAACTGGACTGAAGTATGTAGTCAGTAATAACGTGTATGTCTAGTATGTATGAAGATCCACCCTGTCGGAAGGATTCGAACGCCAGGACTTCCCGATCAAAGTGGCTGCAGGGCAGCAATGCTAGCTCTGAGCCAGACTCAGCCAGTATCTCGTTCAGTGGGAGGGTCGATACCGGACCACAGTGGCGAATTTTCTACTCTAGCCAGATCGGTGGGTGAAATTCAGCCACTGTTAGAAAACTCCAGCGGCCGGCTGCTCAGATCGGTAGTTTTCCGTGTTTTTCTCCCGACCAATTCGGGAGTATGCCGAAGTCCTCTAAAATTGATCAAATGCGATAGATCATTTTGCATCCTTGCCCCCCCCCCCTTTCCCTCGTAACATATTTATTCGCTTTAATAAATAACGACGATTTCTTATATCGCGCGAAAGTAAACGCTTGTAAGGTACCCTTTCCCTCAGATAAAATGGCCGGCAAAATTCTATCTTCCACACCGCGCCGACAAACTTGGACACCCCTCGGCCTGGGGGAGGTAGGGGGAGGGACGCGTTGACCAATCGCTAGCAGGTAGAACCACAGTTGTCTGTGATTGGTGCAGCAACTCAAGAATTGGAAGGACGTTGCACTCAGAAGTGGGAGGGCTGGTTGTTCACATGAGGCGGAAATAGATCCACTCCCTACCGATGGAGAGATTTTGCCTGCACATTCGCCGACGAAAAATATTTGTCAGCAGGGTTTTCCGTCAAATTATTATCAATTGACCTGTAAATATTTAGCATTTAAGCAACAATTGATCTAACGTTTAACCAATCGATTTGTAACTCCAGTCGAGTGCAGTTTTCAGATGCTCATTTCAGGCTCGTTGCGAACCCTTCAGGTCATTTCTAACGCATGCGAATTCGTTTATAAAATTATAAATTATTTACAAATTATTAATTCACAATTTTTCGGCTTTTGGGCATCGGAGACCCTCCCCCTTTAGATTCATAAAAGTTGGAAATTGTTTATAAATCTTCAATTATTTGCAAATTTTTTATTATCTCATAATTGGCGTTTAAACGCGATACAAAATTTCGGAATTCGATCGGTGTTATCATATTTCGTTCTCGAGATATATGTAATTATTTATAAGAAATTAACATCTTGGCGAATGGCCCATTTGTTTTCATAACACAAGCATACTGAAAAATGATTCTCAATGTTGCGCTTTTGCTTGCTGCAGCAAAACACTTGAGCATAATGGAATTCTGTGGCCAATGTAATTACTCTAAATCCGTCTTTTTATGGCGAATATGAATATAACTTTTATTTTGTTTTATATTCTCTTTCAAATGCAGCAATTTGCAAGTCGATATATTTATCAAATAAGAAACTTATTATATACAAATTATTTTTGAATGTGCATTACTCGAAATAGGTATTTCTGCTTTTTTCTATCAAAGGGATGTTGAGCAACCGAATAGCATTAACCGTATTATTAATTTTTTCAATGGCTACTTTTAAAACCGTGAGTTAGAAACTATATGTTTCTCTTATTTACCCATTACCATTAAAAAATACGGAAACATACTATTAGCTGTTTGCTGTAAACTGTATTGAATTGGATAAATGGAGATATTAAAGTTTTCAACAAAGAAATATTTATTTTTGTGTGTTGAAAGATCACATGAGTGAATCACACATTACAATATTTACATAAGTATAGAAATTTCCAAATGAACCTATATAAACTTTAAGTTAATATTTTCAATTCAATTTATCATTCAATAAGTCAGGATCATTTTCAAAGTTTTCTCAAAAACAGCCCTAAATTTTTTCTTTAAATTTCTTCTAAGAATGGAGTAAAATACACTTATAAAGGCGACATAGGTCCCATTTACACTGTAAATTCTGAATTTTCGAAAATTAGAAAAGTTTGAATTTTTCGGCATTTTCCTAACTCTAAAATTAGACACAAATTTTCTTTCAAATGAAATTTATTTGTTCATAAATAATTCTTTCAATAAGGTCATATAATTTTTTTGAAAATTACAGACAGACGAAGAGACACAAGAACAGACACTTCAACAGACACACGAACATACAGGCTTTTGCCCACATTCGAGTTTTCTGTATCAACGACACACAAAACATTGGTTTCTGGCAACACGAGTTAAAGGATTTTTTTCTACATTTCACAACATTAGTTAACCCTCTTTTCGCTACCAGGACCCGGCATTAACAGTTTCCTCATAGATTCTCAATAATATTCGAATGTTGTTGAAATAATGCCTTTATTATGTTTTTCTTATAAATTTGGTAAGAATACCAAGTAAAGAACAGAAGGTTCCTTTCTTATTGTATTTCATTTCATATTGTTAATAAATCTCATTTTAATATTTACTGATTATTCCACCTTTGGAATTGATTGAAAATTTTCGTTGAATAGAAACAATGAAAAACAATGTTTCCTTCCTTTCTGGTAATTATGTCGTAAGAAGAAAAAGTATTGTAATCATGCACCGGGAGACGGCGATTTTTCGACTAAACTCTAAATTCCGATCACTGGTCACGACAAAACTTGATAAATTCCTGTATATAGTGAATTACGTCTATTCGTTTGTAGACATAATCCATCGTTTGTGGGTCCTTGCTACTAACGCATAAAACATCTGTTGTCCGTGCTGATTAACACAAGCATCTAAACGCCGCACGTCCTTTTTTAGTCAAATCTGTGATACATGACAGTTTAAAGTCATTATTGTGAGAGACAAGAGTTTTAAGAGTTTCTGTGGTATAGCAGGTAAGCGCACTGTTGGAGAAGCTTAGGCACGTAAGATCGAATCTCATCAACGGCGAATAATTTTTGTGGGTAGAAACAAATTTTTCCAGTTAGTGTATAGTTATAATCATTCGTATCCATTATAAATATCACATAAAGCATGTGTTTTTAGGCTATACTACTTATTTTGATGTTAATGTCTTTAAGAATCACGTATAAATATGCCCCTATTGCGATTCTGGCTTCAGAACGTCTGCAGGCGCGCCCGTGTTGAGCTCTAGCGTTATCGCAACTTTCATCTGTGACGTAATTCAACCTTGGACATAGTCGCTGAAAGATAAGACCGGGAACGACGTCCACAGATTGTTCTAAAGACTACAGCTTCTGGTTGAAAATATTTCTTAGTAAAATGAATATAACGGATTGCGTGAGGTTTAATGGTTTGAATTACTTGTTGTGAATGTGATATCTTTGAAACAAGTAGAACATTTCTGTAATAAAAAATCTAAGTGCAATGAATATCACGTAACTATTCTTTTCGGAATAAGTGTGCTTGGACAGCGTGTTGAGAATTATCTGTGATAGCATAGTGCGGTCGAGCCAGACTTACAGACTGCAGGGATCCGAGTTCAAATCCCAGTAACGTTGGAATATTTTTACCTCCGCGTGTAAAGAGAATTACGTAATGCTGTAGGAGGAAGTGTCGAAATTTTCACAGAAAACACGTTTTGTAAGTAAGCTAAGTTCGAAAAAGTGGATTGTTGGTATTGTTCTTTTATTTTCTATACACAAGGCTGTCAAAACGCTTGTTTTTGAACCCGAAAAAGTGATTTTCCAAAAAACCTCTTTGTCAATCCGTCTTCGTGTGAGTAATTCTAGAGCCTAAAGTAAACATGATTTTCACCAAAATGGATATTCCTTGAACGATCTGGCTAATATTACGAATCTTCGAATTTGAAACGAGTCTTTTAATTTTGAAGGTGCTACATAAACCCATCATATTTATAATTTTCTCTAATAAGAGCTTCAATTTTTCTGTAAATCTATTCCTCGAAGCACAAGATGTTTAAGTATGACGTACGTTCAATTTTGGGCGAACGATCTGAATTTTCGAAAATTTCAAACAAATACCTATTAACATTGTCGAAAACAAATATTAATGCTAGAGATTTTTGTTTCATAAAATCTCTTTTTAAAATAGATATTAAATTAATATAAATTAAACACTCCACTCTTTCTAGTAGCCAATCCACTCTTCACTAGTAATGATTGCTGCTATTAAGGTCTAACCGCTTCCTTGTTCTTTTGGATGGCTACTGTTTTTTATTTTTTCCAACGATATCTCAAAAGTACTGGAGGAGAACAGTTGATATCTGGAGTTAAAGGGACGGTGTTAGCTTCTATTGTAGGCCTGGTTCCTTGTGATTCCAGTGGAAAATCAGTAACTGCACTGAAACAGTAGAAGCTCCCGCCAATAAGTGAATCACCATGTACTGGGTAGGGAGGAGAACGAGAAATCTTTATGAATTGTCGCCTGCTCTTTCTTCTCAGATAAATACTTGGATGGTTTATCAACATCAAATCTGGGATTTATTGCGTTTGATGTAATATTAAACATAAAAAATCCCTTCCAGTTGTCTGCGTATTAATTTTAGCACGTATCAAAATAGCTGACTTACCCGTATCACATTAGCCTCTTAAGTTTGTATCATATTAGCCCCCTGGAAATTTGAGAGCTATATATATATATATATATATATATATATATATATATATATATATATATATATATATATATATATAGTGAGACGAGCTCTGATATATGCGCCCCAGCGAAAGCAGAACCCCAGGCAAAGCTTGCCCAAGATAAATCGCGGGTGTTTACCAATTCGAATGTGGCGCGTTGGTACGTCATCATCTCTGACGTCAGCCGCGGCTGAAGTCGGACGTAACGAGTGGTCGCCAATGAAATTTCTCGGGGCGATAGCGCTGAAAATTAAATCGCGCGATTGGCACGTTGATAGAAAAACGAGGGAACAGTCTCCGAGGGGGGGAAGGGGTTCCCGGGAAACCGGACAGTCGGAGAAAGGCCGCCGGAGAGTTGGATAGAAATCGCAGAACATTCTGAGACAAACCGCCGAACAGTCTGATAGAGATCGCCGAAGGGTCGAGTATACGATCATTACGTCACGCTGCGCCGCATCGCCAAAGCGGAAGGTTGAGGCGACATTCTGGTGCCACACAGCCAAAGAAGCAGGATTTGTTGCAGACGGAAGACAGGCGTAGAGGCACGGCCGTTCTACGGACGACCGGAGAAAGTGTACTACTTCCTTGGGCGAACGGAGGCGGCATCAAGCGAGCCAAGGAGCAGCGCGGACCGAGCGGCGTATAGCGCAGAGCTGGGCGAGGCCAGGCGTCACTGCGGCGCGAGCAGCCGTTCGCAGCGATAAGCAGCTGAGGTCGGTCACTGCGTTGGCCGAGGTCCAGGTTACGTGTTCCCCAATCGCCGAAGCGTGAGTACCCGTGCGACATTCAGACTGCGAGGTCGTAATATTTCAAAATTAGTGATTAAAAAGGTATAACTAGGAAGTATTGCTTGCCGGGCAGCAACACGGGAATTCAGTTCGATCCAACATAGTGGAACGAACAGACTGAAAGAACATTTTAGTGCCAAGATCAGTAGGTTTGCATAAACAATTAAATTGCCCGAGTATTGTAATTAGCGGGCAAGATATGATTTTTGAGTATTTAAGGTAGGGAGGGTTATTGTTTATTTGCACAAGATGGAGCAAAGAACGTTAATCCAGACTTAGGATTATAGTATAATAGAAATAGGATTGCAATTTGTTTATTATAATCTAGTGTGTATGTGTATGTGCCTCTGGAAAAGAAGTTTAAGAATACATGCCTAATTTTACCAGAGGCCATCCAAGTGTTTCATTGAATTCGATCGCCTGGTTCTATCCATTGCAAGCTACCCTTATTTGCCTCTCACAGGCAAGACCAGACAACAACCTGACGGAGGCCTGGCGTCGAACGACAGTGAGCACCGCACGGCGCTGGTAACGCCGAGCGGTGCTTCATACCCTCCAGGGCTAACGACCCTGATCAAAGACCAGGTTGCATTGTGTGCGGCGCGCCAGAATGATCCACGGCGTGTGTGTTCCGTCACAATATATATATATATATATATATATATATATATATATATATATATATATATATATATATATATATAATATTTTACGATTAATATTATTGCATTATTTTAACGCAGAAAAAAGATTAATTCTTTCTTAATGATAACCTATTTTCAAAATATCCTGTCATACAAAATAACAAGTAACATCAAAGTTTATCTTTGGCAGTAAAGTTTTGACTGGAAAAATTAGGCATTTTAGTTTTGATTTTTTTTCCTCCCAAATATTGTAACATTCTGAGTCCTTGCTATATGGTCATTATAATATAATATATTTCCTATCATTGGTCCTTTTCTTGTTAATTTTGGACATAAATAAGTAACAACTCTTAAAGTGTATTACATTAGCCCCAATTTTCTACTGTATAATATTAACCCCGACTGATCTTATTAACATTGTCGAAAAACAATATTAACACTTGAGATTTTGTTTAATGAAATCTCTTTTAAAAATAGATCTTGTATTAAAAGATGAAATTAAACACTGTTTGTTTTTAAACTGCAGATACAAATGCTTCCACTTTCTTTTTCGCATCGGAAGGAGTAGTCTTGTCGTGTATCTGTGGTGGTGCAGGGAACCATTATTGAGCGAGTTAACTTTAAAGACCCGGGTTCGAATCCCGGCGAGTAGAAAATATTTTCTGGTGCAGTAGGTGGTTTTTTTTGTTTCTTTTTTGCAGGTTCACATAGGCCGTATTGAATATTGCGTAGCAACTACGAATAATACGTGAAAATACATACTGTTGAAGCAACACTTGGTTTGAACATAAAACACTTTCTAAATAGTATGTATAGTAAGATAAACTTTATTTAGGTGAGTAAACTTAGACCATTCACTTTGATTCTCTAAATTAAAACTTGACGTAACTGAGAACAGTGTCGTCATAAGAGTTATTATGATATATCCAATGCTTTATTTTTAAATTCTGTTTAAGCAATTTAAAAAAAAGCTGTTAAGACAATTTTAAGCATATTTTGTCTAATAAACTACACGGATATTCCAAATGGCTCAGCCGCAATAAGCATTGGTTTGGATATATGTTTTCTAGCCAACTATTTGCATTGTAGAAATATAAACACTTCATTAATATCTAAATTGTTTATTATTAACAAAATAAATGAATACATTTGATCAGAAAGAAAAATTAATCTAGAAATAAAAAGCACCCAATTTACATAGTTCGACTGCTTTTTATTTCGCGGGGTTGAGCCCACTATTTCTATTAATATATTAAATTATATTGTTAATAATAAACATGTTACATGTTTCTGGTCTGTTATATGATTCTAGAGTGCAAATTTTGCGTAAGAAACCATATTTTCAAACCAACATTTGCGTGTTTATTGCAGCTCAGCCTTTCAGAATATACATGTAGTTTATTAGACAAAGTAAGATTAAAATTGTCTAAACAGCTTTTTTTTTAAGTTTCGACGTTTCCTTCCCCGATACTCTGTATAACCATGCTTCTTTAAAACCAAAAATAATAATTTGCGTACTGCAAACTAATTAATTAAACCCATGGCAGTAGAACTGTTAACATAAGTACTGTCACATATCTTTCGCAGGATAAGGAGTTAAATTTAAACAAAAATTATAGTTCACATGAATTTTGACAAATTGCGTCTTACTTTCTATGATATTCAAATGGTAACATTTCAATATTCAATTGGTTAACAGTTTCGGCTAAGAGTCTTGTTTGATAATTCTCCAAATTTCGTGACAGCAATAAAGATATCTTGCATTACTCATGTCGTAAATAACTATTGACAACTATTATGTTTTGTGTATGTGTCTAGCAGGTTTTGTATTATTCTGAGAAACTGGATCATACGAATCACGTTTACTACGTTATTCACACAGGAGCACATGAATCTCTAAAAGTATTTAATAATATAATCCTTGCTGATGAATCAACGTTTTATTAATGATTTTAATTTTGAAAATTTTCATTAGTTCGGATGTTTAAATATAGGTGTCACATGTAATTACATGTCTGTGAAACACGATAGCATTATATGAAGCAAGAAACATTGTTTTTCATTTGATCATTCAACTCCATCAATCACTCTCAATTACTTTAATATTCTCTGCTTATCAGTTTTTTAATCTCAGATCTTCGATAAAGACATGAATCAAATAACATCGTAGATATTTGAGTGTTTTAAAAATAATAACGTGAATAAATGCTTACATTTATTGAAATGGTTTTATAACCTGTAAAATGTAGCAGATTTTCAAAATTACTTAAGAGAACGGTATGGCGAATTCCTTAGTATAGGAGGAGGAATAGAAGAAATATGGGAAGCGTTTAAAAATATTCTAGTAAATGCCGAGCAGGCATTTGTACCTAGTAAATTGATAAAAACAAGCTGTGATCCGGAATATTATAATGCGAAGATTAGACGATTGAAAAAACAACCAGAGAAGCCTTTAGCAACAGCCACCGTAGTGAAAACCATAGGACATTATTTCGAAGTTATTCAAAAACTTTAAGAAAGAAAACGAAAATGGCAGAGGAACATCATTTAAATCTTATTCTTGATGCGGAGAGCAATAATTGGTCGGTATTTTTTAAATACGTTCGTAGAAGAAAGGGATGTAAAGATGAGGTTCCAATTGTTCGTGTTAATAATTCGCCAATAACGTACGATAGAGAAAAAGCAAAAGTTTTTATCACGTATTTGATCTGTTTTTAAGCAAAAGTCAAATTGTATTCAGATACCATTATAATGTTATACATAATTGTTTATATATAATAGTTTATAATGTATATAATAATTTTTTAGGGATAGTTTTCAAAGATCGCACATTAGATACCTTGAATGGCCCGTTTCCGTTTAATAAACCGCTACGTGCAAAATTCAAGGTTTTGATAGATTAGTAGCGGCCAACAAGCCACCTTCGAACTCTGACGATACTGAAATATAGTCTGTGTTGGGAAGGTCATATCACTTTACCACCAGGTTCGTTCTATGTATTTTCACTGGGAAATGCTAGAGCATTGATATTTACTAAACTGTAAACAAACGGTAAATCTCTTTGAATTCTTATAACATCTGTTTTGCTTTCTTTTAGTAGTATCAAGTCGTTTTACCAAGTATGTGCAAGCAAAATCTCTCCATCGGTAGGGAAATATGACTTATTTCCGCCTCGTATGTAAACAAACTAGCCCCTGAGGCAACGTCCTTTCCACCTTGGGATGTTGCACCAATCTGAACAACTGTGGTTCTACCTGCTAGCGTTGGTCAACGCGTCCTCCCCCTGCCCTCCCCAGGCCGGGGGGTGTCAAGTTTATTAGGCGCGGTGTGGAAGATAAATTTTGCGGCCACTTTATCTGAGGGAAAGGGTACGTGCGTTATAAAGTAGTACATGCAATATGACTTCCTCCCATTGCCACGGAGTAGCCAGGAGTCCCATGCTGCTCTGTGGCAATTGGAGGACGCCCTCTATATTCTCCGCTTGCTGCTGCCCCTGTTCCACTTCGGGGTGACGCCGCCGTATGTGGTCTCGCAGGTGGGAGGTACTACCAGATGTAGAATATGGATGGTTACATAATCTACATCTCGCGGGAACTCCATCTACCATCTCGAACACCTTCCATACAGACGAGTTCCCTGTATGGAAGGTGTTCGACCTTTTGTACCGGTCTCTAGGAAGAGGACATACCTGCGATGACATACGTGCGCGCGCGGACGAAGAAAATTCTAAACCTAATCCACGCACGGTATCACCTCAGGACAGGGCAGGCAGCGAGCGAAGTGAGACATTTTTCGCGAGCAGCGAAGCCGTTTTATAAATTTGAAATTAACATGCTGACGTTCAATGATTTTCACACTATCAAAGTCATATTGCATGTACTATTTTCTAACGCACGTACATTACAAGCTTTACTTTCGCGCGATAAAAGAAATCGTCGTTATTTATTACAGCGAAGAAATATGTTAGAATCTAAAATAAGTTATTTACGTCTAAAATATACGTCATACGTTAGTTCTACAAATTATTATATTTTAGCTAGAAAAATACTCAAAAAATTGTTCTTAATGCAGATGATAATATTTTTAAACATTTGTTTGTTTTTCGCGAAATGAAAGGCAAAGCTCATGTTAAAACCTTTCGCCTGCAAATATGACATCGGTTTTACATATTTCACGTTTCTCGTGTCCTGAAAACAGTGTATACGTAGTTAGATTTTTGACTCCGATAACATTTAGTTCTTTAAACCGATTCCCGCACTTTCTCTCTTATTCCCGTACTTTCTCGTTTATTCTCAGCTTGTTTCCAGAAATAAAAACTCTGTAGCAGCCGTCTTTTTCGATCTTTTCTCACCTTCTAGTGTGCAAGTGTTTTCCGTGAAATTCAGTAACAGCACTCCTTGAGTTTCAGTGTTTCGTGACTTTCTTGGTTGTTGTAATTTAAAGATGAATTGTTCATTATTAGGGCCTGGGAATTTATGAAAAATATTTTAAATTATGTCCCCTATAATATTCTCATGATGAAATAACTGCAAGACGTGACGAAAAGAAAATCGATGGTTTCGTATACAATAAAACTGTTTAAGCCGGCGCTAGCCGATACGTTTACTACGCTCCGTGAAGTCACGAAGGTTAGCGCATTCCGAGACTCGCGGGTTCGTGGTTGGGTGATGACCGGAACCCGGGATCTAACGGCGTCGAGCCTGGCCGAAGGGATAAAAGAGCGCATGTGACTGCGGCGTGACGAGACTGACTAATATTAAAAAAAATAATAATGCACATTAATGGAGGATTACTCCCAAGGGCAAAGCGCTCAACGCCCCTTAAGGGGCTTGGAGACGCGTTGCGTCAAGGAGTGGACGCAACAAATAAAAAACAAAAAAACAAAAAAAACTGAAGGTTCCTTCAAAAAATTCCGCCATGACAGGTTTTCATCTTAGAGAGGGTTGCCAAAAATTCACCAAGTAACAAGTAAAATTCACAAAGTAACAGTTTTTCCAATTAATTGTGTTAGTGAAACAAAATAAAGAAAATAAATCATAACTTATCAATGAAAATATTGCAGCAAATAAAAAATCAACAGCAAACACACACGGAAAATACAGGATAAGCATCTATTCCGCATTTTACAAATAATTTTAGCACATATTCAATAAGCTACGCTAGCATGGAATTCCCGTTATTGTTCTTATAAAAGCACGCATTACTGGAGTGTTCACACTTTACCTCTATCTCTTTCCTCTACATCTGATTGTTAAGGTCAATGCCGCAAATAAACGATAGTTCGAGGGTTGCATGGGAAAAAACTGCAGCCTTGGATACCATGTGAACGACGTGTACACCTCTCAGGCCGGCTATTACTTATGAGAGTACCAGTAAGTAGAATCTCCCCTGGCCGCATTACGGGCGCTGCGCAGGGAAAGTCCGGTGGAAGGGCTGCTCCCAGACTTGCAGAATTTGTATCAGGTTGTTTCCCTTAGACGAGTTGGTTCCTCTACACCTGCGGAGTCTTGTCTACCCCTGAATATAAGGGAAATAGAGAATGAGAAAGGTGGAAGAGGGAAGGAGAAAAAAGAGCAGAGACGTCGTAATGAGAAGACTCAGAAAAGAATAACACCTAACCCTCGAGACCTAATAGCGTCGGGGTCGAAAACAACAAGGGGTCAAGAGAGACCATATAGGAAAGATAAAGAAAGTGTAACATAAGTAAGTGGAAGGAGTGATACACTAGGTTTTGAACCTTTAGTGTTACCCAGGGGACACCACGTGGAGACGGTTCATCAATTGCCCCCCCTAATAAGAGTTTTCTGTGAAAAAATTGCCATTTTTTCAGACATTACTACACTTTCTCTACTCTGCATAAGCAATATGTAAAAAAATAAATCGATCGTAAAAATCAAAGATAACTGAGGAAAATCTACTTAAGTTACAGAAATTATGTGAATCAAAACAACTTAAAGGCCAAATCATTGATGTAGAAAAAAGTGTATCATTTGGGTTCATCAAGAGTACATATACTGAATGTCCAGAAGTTTATTTCAAGAACACACAATTTCCTCTTTTTGAAAAAACTGTTGTAAAAATATTTCATTTCCATAAATAATGTTTTAAGTATTATTTTCAAAACATATACTTTACACTGAGGATGAGTGGGACAATGGGCAGGGCAAGATGAGCTTTGCCATAAAATATCCTTTTATGAAAGAATTCTTGAAATGGAAATAGTAGTTTACAATGCTGGTATACAAAGAAATTGTTAATCGTATAGGTTGTGCGACATTGGGTGAGAAAAGAATGAAAGAATGTAGCATTGAACAGCCTGGGATCTATTTAATTTTTAATCTTATTTTCTTAATTTGTGATAGTTTGTTAATTGTTTGATAATTTTCTTTGTTGAAAGAATGCATTAATTTTTTGTGGCATTGATTATGTGGTAAATTATTGAAAAGTGCATCTTGTTATATAGGTGATTCTACAGAAGATGAGGTATTGAGTTCCCATCAAAATGGAGGATATGGTATTGATGACAGCTGTGAAAGAGATTCAGGGATTGTAATTAGTAAAGATTCTGCAGAAGAACTTCAAAATCATCATTGTACTGATCATATGCAACTTTGAATGGATGTTTTGTGCATTCCATGTTGGGTATGTAATGAATTTTAGTTAACATAAAATTGATAATAATGTACGTTTCTTATCTTTATTCTCTTTTATTTCTCGTCTATCCAATCCATCATTTCCTTTCAGTATTTTTATACCTTAATTATACAATTCGATAATTTTTATTCTGTAGTTAATTTTTTCATTCTCTTTCACCATTTCTGAATAGAATATGAACAATAATTATTCCCAATACTTCATAATGTATGCTCTTCATTGTCTCTGGCTTTACCGTATCATAGACTTGTTGACCAACTGTTAAAGGACTTCAAGGTCAGTAGGTCTACAGGAAAAATGCCTAAACTGTATTGAGGTGTTACAGAAAAAATGTCTAATAAAAATATGGTCTACATCTACATTAAATCTAATGATTAAACATCTACAGCTGAAAATGTCTACCAACAAAGATGTCTATTATCGACAAAGTCGGTCAACTAAATGTCTACTAACTAAAAGTCTAACAGAAATGTCTAATGAGGGTTCTATATCTAATGTAATAATATAATTGAAAGTCTATAACAACATGTAGTTGTATACATTATCGTAACTAGATTTTCGGAAGGGGAAGGTGAGTAGCATATCTCCCACTTTTCCTTCTTGATTCTTGGAATGTGCATGACATGGTGGTAAACAGGTTTCAGAGAACCATTAATAGCATCGAAGGATGACAGCAAATTCCAAAAACTTATTTTGACTCATCGAATAGCATTAGGAAATTTCTAGACTGTATAAAACATGACCAGAGAAACAAAGAGATTCTTATAACACAACTTCTAGCGGTCATTTAAGATGTAAAAATTCTGTTAAAAAATCATATCATGTCAATATGAAGCAAGTTGAAATAATGGTAAAGTGCTATAAAGACTGTAGGCAGCGAAATGAAATACTTGCCTATTTGAGAGGATTAAGTTATCACCTGAAATTGCAAGCAGATGAATTAGAAGAATTGTATATAATTTTTTTACATTAATTCATTTTTGCAAGTAGGCTCCTTTGCTTGTAGACATTTAAGCAATAAACATTTTGGCATGTAGACATTCTTGCATTTTTTTGTGTAGACTAGAGTGATGTGTAATCATTTATTACGTAGAACTTGTAGAGTAGGCCAAGTGTTGTTAGACTTCAAATATTAGACATTATTTACATAGGTGTTATTTCTGTAGACCTACTGACTGGTAATCATTAAAGCTCTTTAGGATCAAAATAATCTGAAGGAAAACTATTAAAAATAGGGCTGCATACTTACTTGTCTTATTTGTAACTTTCGCAATTTTTGAAAATTCAGAGATCAATGAAAATCGGAACTGCCATTTTTTTAAGTGAATTTCTCACATTCTGAGGAAAAAATTAAAGAAAACTTTGGGGCTGTTTTTGAGAAAATATTGTTTTGAAAATGTTGTACATTATCTTATTTAAAGTATTTTGAAGAACAGATTTTAATCAGAAAAATCTTCATTATTGTCACTGAAGGAAAATGCCCCAAAAATATCAAACTAGCATTTTCAAAAATTCTGAGAATTCAACAAAAATTAGATCTGCACCATGTTTATAAGTGAACTTTGCTTTTTTGAGAAAATTTTGAAAATGTCGTTGGGCCATATGTAAAGTATTTCCCAAAATCAAAATATCCATTTCAAATTCAAGAGACCCTGTTATCAGCCAGTTTCATCTCAGAATATCAATTTTGTTGGCGTTTTGCCGAAATTCAATTTTTCAGTATGAAAGACCCACAAAACTTGGATTCTGACTATTTCTGAATACTACTAAGGATTAGAGGAAGTTATTTATTTAGATATTACAGTTAGATTATTACAGGAGTAAGATTTTTAGTGTATCAAGAGACCAACAATGTGAGTTTTTATTATAAACTCTAAAGAATATGGTGCAGCATTACAATACTTCACCTACACTACCATTGTAGTTTGTGAGAAAGTAAAAATGTAATGCTTAAAACGTTCACCAAGCCTAAACAACCCAGATATGAAAGAGCACACATGCAACTCCTATGAATTCTTCATTTTTTATGTTTTACATTTTAAACAAATGCTTATTAATAATGATTATAATTTTAATAATATTTTGTATATTTTTAACACTGTGTTGTGTTGTATTCAAATTATGTAAATTTCTTCATCCTTATGTTTGTTTTCAGGAATTCAGTTCAAGTATTTTAAATAGTTAATTGCTTTTGCAATTTGTTCAAAAGTGTAGTTTACATCCTTATTTGCTAACTAAAAACAAGATTGACTGTGTAATCATGAACTTGGCATTAATCCATGATTAGATCAATGATTTTATAATGAAGTACGACCAGAATGACGAGGAGAACATTAACTATTGACAGTTGTGATGAAATTGAGTTAAGTGCAGTATAATACAGTTTAGTGTAGTAAACTTTAATGATACCAAAGATATTTGATGCTTGTGTTTTGTTGTTTTTGTTGTTATCAAGTGTCAAAATATATTTCCAGGAAATATTTTGTTAACCTTATTTCCCAATGTTGTTACTATATACTGGTAGTGTACAGAGAGGAAAAAAGGCTTGCAGAACTTGTGTGAAAGATATTGACAATTTGTATGTTTTATTCCTTAATGTAAACAGTATTCTCAAAAGTGGATAATATAATTAGAAGTATTGTTCTCCTAGCCCAATGCAGTTTATTGCATTCTTTTATATGTATGCCAGGTGGCATTTTTGTAAGTCAGATTAAACTTTGGAAATGTGATTGTAAACATTAAAGGTTGTTTACTAAGCATTTGAAAGGGGGCAATTTTGTGTATAATGTGAACAAAATGTTTATTTCTAAACAGATATAATGTCTGAGTGCTATATGATTGTGTGTTCGTAATATAGGTCAAGTTGTGGAGACTTTATGTAATCCTTGTAGGGTTGCATTTGCAGCATAAATTTGTTGACATGGTTGCTTCTGGTGCTTGATTTAGTGTGAATGTTATCAAATTAATTTCTAGTTAATCATCATAACTGCTCATCATCCTGTCATGTTTAAATTTTTGGTATTACTAATAATCATTCCCTTTATATATTCACCAGGAGAGAAGACGTAAAAAATTTATTTGTTATTATGTTAATTCTCATACTGACAAATGACATGAGTTCTGAAGGTGTACATTGCTTTTTATAATAATGATGCATTTATCAAACTTTTTATCAAATGAGAAACTAAAGAGTTTAAGGAACTCTTGTTATGGAGAACATAGTTTAAAAAAATAGCTTTCTTGTAGATCAAGAAACCTTACATAAGTAGATATTCATTTAATTCTCTGCCTCGATATTAGTAAATTGGTGTGCCACAATTTACCACAATTAGCTGAGAGTTTTTCATTGAACAATAGAATTTTAATATTCTGTTTAAAATATATCTGCTTTTATTTTAACTAAGAGAAACTGTAAACTCTTCAACATTGCTGGAAAAAGAATACAAAATTATCTAATAATAACAAACATTTTTTAACACAAAAATTTACTTCTCCCCTTGTCTCCTCTCCTCTCTTTTCTTTGGTATTTCTTCTTTTTCATTGAGTACCCAAGTAAGAATGTTTTAGCATTTTAATACTACCCTGTATTGGTGTGTATTGAATATTACGTATTAAGGAATTGTGGCTTTATTGTATGTATGATTTAAACAAAATACCAAAATTTATTATAATTTTTAGTTAACTTCCTCTCATTTAAAGTAAAATAGAGACATTATTTGAGAGTGTATAATTGTTTATGAGAAGGACCTGGGTGTTCTGTGTGACTTGCTGTTTCCACATGTTGGTAACTAGTGTAATAATTTGAAGTCAAAACTAGGGAAAGCAGCTGTGTTATATGACATTGTTTATAGATTCTTAGTATTATCTAAATTTTTCCTTTCCAAAAAAAAATTTGCCTTTTTAATATTTATAGTTATGTGTTTTAAATACAGGATGAATTAAAAAATAATGTTATTTCCTGTTAATGTATTAATTTTATATCAGTGAAATTATGTATGATGTGAATTGCCAGTTCCTGACAAATTTTAATTTTGAACCATTTCATAAAAAACTTTTTCTTCTTTTCTGATCTATTGAAATTGTAACATTTCCAAGGAATTCAATTATTTTTAAATTTTTTTATCTAGCTTCCCAAAAAGTATGGATAACCTTTTTACTTGCATATCTAATATGTAAGGCTTTCTTAAAAACAATTTTAAACAATTTTTTTGTAAAATTAGTTTGTGTTGTGTTTTGCTAAGAAAGTAAAGTGGATTCATGCTCTTTTGAATAAATATGAAATACACTTAAATAGATGTAATTGAACATAAGTATCAACACTGCCCAGTATGTTTTCAGTTCATCTTGCCATAGTGAAATAATAAATGAAAATTGCTCAACTTGCATATTAAATTAAACAATTCAACAACATTCAACAAAATGACCTTTATCAAAAATTTTCCTTAGAAATTCAAGCATATAATGTGTTAGCTTTGAAATACATTATAATTCCTTCAGAATCATCTCATTTTGGTGGTAGGTACAAATGTACACATTCATTATAAAGAAAAATGAACTGTCTTTCTAATTTCAAATAAATTACTCACAGTAGGGCACCAGTTAAAATCTAAATTAATTTACAAACCTTGTTGTTGTTTTTTTACCGTTCATGGAAATTTCACCAAAATTATCTTTTTTAAAATGGGTTTTGTAATTTGCAAATTTTAATATGAAGGAAGTCATGACTGTCCATACTTTTCACTGATATATTTATTAGAAATTAATGTTACACTGTTAAGTGCTGCATGGTGCAAATAGAAACTTTTTTGTGTAGTAATACAATGCAGTAGGTTGAGAAAAACAACTTGGTTATTTGTTTATTGTGTTGGTAGATTGTGATCTATTGTTATTTGAATTGAAATAACTGGTTTTACAATTGAAAATTATCTACTATATCTTCTGAAAATAGTTGAACAGAGTAATGGTATACTCCTTTCAGTGCAAAAAATCACCAGAAATTGAATTTGTTTTGTGAGGAGGGAGACGTTCTTAACTTTATTTGCTACAAAATCATATTATTCTTGTTGAATGTTTTAGTTTTTGGAACAATTTGATATACATTGCCTCTATTGTCAACAGTTGTGGGAAAATATATAAATATATTTTTTATTGTAGAAGTGAAAATGTGAGGATGTGTGATCTGAAAAAGCCAGTCAGAAAATATTTTGACTGGAGGTTATTGGGCAAAATGTTTTATAAGTTAATGTTCTTTATTGTTCTCTGATGCATGTATAAATAATTGTTAATAAAACAAATTTCAAGATAACATAGAATTTTATTTTTTCTTAACAATCTTTATAAATAAACAACAGAAAACAAATAACATAAGGTATGAGAGAAATTTCGAAATAATGGATTGTAATTTACATAAGTACATTTCTTATTCCCCTCAAAACCATTTTCCAGTTAGATTTTGAGATACCCGATTGCTTAGCTAGCAATTCATTTTTTTTCCTGGCATAATTTAGAACTGAGAATGTATACATCAATCCAATGAACATATAATTCCAAAGAATTATCAAATTCTAGAAATTGATAATTGACTATGTTGTCATATCCCATCACTTTATTGTTAAAACATCCACATGTTCCTTATTTGTCTGACCCTGTAAAGTATTTCTAAAATAAAAGAAATTAATCTTATCAAACTAGTTTGCATTGTTGAATTTTCCAAATTGCTTTGTTATTCATGGATATTTTATTTTTTAAGTAGCATTTTTTGCAAGGACTGATCATACCTTTGCCAATAAGTGACTTGAGACAAATTTTTTATCCATATGTCATATTTCCCTATCTTTTATTGTCCTTCCTCCCAAGAGGAACTGCATTTCTCCAAATGTGCCTCTTTATCCTCATCCTCCCTTTAAAGGTTTTCCGAATATAAAAATCCTTGAATCTGCGGTTTATGTGGCTCCCTTGCCATTGCATTCCTTGTCATTCTTTCATAGATTTATTGTAAGAGTGGCCTAGTCACATAAAGATGCTCTCAATGTATAAGCCATGACAATTGCAGAATAGGTATTGACCTGAAAAATGTTTTAATTGCAGAGCTCATCCTTGCTACTTGCACTCCATTTCTTTTGTTTCCCCTTAAGGTGGGTCGGTTCACGTCCTTTTGAGGGAGGGCTCTCAGTGTTCCTTTCTTTCCCGTCATTTTTCTTCCCATTGTTGATTCTCGTTCTTTTATAACACCCTGTTTCTTTTCTTCCTCATCTATTTCACTGCCCCCCTCCGTATGCTGAACGCCCACCCACGTGTTTGCCGTGCACGGCGACCCGTGTCGGAGGGAATGTGTGTCCTGGCGGTTGAGGAGTCTGGTTGTTTTCCCACTTTCCACCTTGTGCTACGTTCTGCTTTGCACTTAGGGATACTTTGTTTACGTATTTTGGGGACATTCCTTGTAGACTTCAATACGCTTGCTTTGGCCTCGGACTCTTCTAGACGGGCGGTCAGGAGCTAACCCACTTCCGATCAATCGGCTTGGACTAGGTCTTGTACTGAACCCGGGTGAGCGGGGGACGGTGGTGCAGCGCTGTGTTATTACCCCACTATATCCCCGTGGCAAGCCTGACACTCCGATGGAGTGTTCCCTTGTTGGGCTCCGTGGTGGGTGGGGACCACGGGGATGAACCTGATATCCATCTCATGGATACTACACCTCCCCCGCTCTCTTCTGCAAGGAGAGGAATATGTCCGGAACGAACTATTGATCCGACTAGTTTCTTTTCGAAAGAAGAAGATAGGCCAAAGAAGGCTAGATTCCTCCTCTTGGCATGCGCTGAGGAAGGAAAATCTTTTAAAATGGTAATTGCCGCTTGACGCGCGCAATTTAAGAAACGTACGGAAAGCTACAAGCTGTGGTGCGACAAAGGAATGATACCATTCTCTTTGAAGCACGTTCGGGTGACCAAATCGAGAAAATTATGAAAACCAAGCAGATTGCCAGCATCCGGGTGAAAGTGTCCACTCACCCAACACTTATCCTTTGTAAGGGAGTGGTCATACATGAGGATTTCTCTGCGGAGAGTGAGGAAGATTTAGTCGCTTTTTTTAAGAGCCAGGATGTGACGGAAGTCTATAGAATCAAGAGGAGGGAGCATGGGCGAGAAATCCCTACTTCCACTCTCATTCTGACATTCAATCTTCCAACTCCCCCTCAAAAGATCTCGTGCGGTTTCTATAATCTTTATGTACGGCAATCTGTCTATAACCCTTTGCGGTGTTTCAAGTGCCAGTGGTTCGGCCATACACAACAGCGGTACATGGCAGGTAACACGGTGTGCGGTAAGCGTGGGAAAACGACGCACGAACCCGAACCCTGCGCCAATACACCGCATTGTGTTAATTGCGAAGGTGACCACTCGGACAACTTTAAACAATGCCCTACCTTTTTTAGAGAACGAGAGATACAGAAAATTAGAGCCGCTGAGAAAGTGTCCTTTCCTAAGGGCAAACGTCTGTTCCAAGCGAGGAACCCTATTGAGCTCTCTCGGTCCTTCTCCGACGCACACTGGTTCAATCGGGCCTAAAACCTAGTCATAATTACAAATGCGAGTGGATTTACGTAAAAATGGGTATCAATGGGTTTTTGAGGTCGCTGAATTTCAATATAAATAAATTTCAAAATTAAAAATGGCGGGTCTACTCATTTAAAAACAAACAAAAATGCATAAAAATATACACATGGGGTTTTGGAGATCACTGATTCCAAATATAATGAAATTTCAAAATTCAAAATGGCGGTTTGGAAATAGCCAACTGACTCCTAAAAATAATATGTGCAAAAATATGGATACAATTTAGAATTAGAAATAAAAAATGCCAAGATGGAGTTAGTGATCATAACAGAAACAAAGAAGAAAGAAAAAGGAACAATTGAAATAGCATCTTACACAATGATACACAGCGACGTCCCGGAAGATAAAAGAGCTGCGGCTGGAGTAGGATGAAGAAAGAGGATAAAAAAAAAAATAAATGAAACCGGAAAAAAAGTAAAATATCATCTTATAGCTGGGTAAATGAACGAATAACTACTTGCAGACTAAAAATTGAAAGAGGATACCTAAGTATTATAGCTGTGTATGCGCCAGAAGAGGGTAGGACGGAAGAATCATACTATTTCTACAACAAATTATAAGATGAATTAGATTCCACGAATAAGAATGATTCTATTCCAATTGCTGGAGATTATAATGCAAGATTTGGACAACAACCTATCCCAAAACTAATTGGAACAAACGGCGAGCCGACATTGAACCAAAATGGGAAAATTCTAAGAGATTTTATTAATTTTAATGAACTAAGAATAGAGAATTCCTTTTTTAAACATAAAGAGATACATAAATATACTTGGACAGCCAGAGGAAGCTACTCAATAATAGATCTCTTCGTAACCAATGGAAAGTTAGGTAAATGCTTTGAAGATGTAAGAGTTCTAAGGGGGAATCTGACCACTATCTTGTGCGAGGTAGAATAGGCCTAAAAACAAGATGGTTTAAAGGTGGTAAAAACAAATCAGATCGAAATAATTTAAGTTGGAAAAGTTATCTTTTGAAAGATCCTTCCGGATCAAGAAAGAATATAACAATATCTAAAAAATACAAGGACGAATCATAATATAGAAAATGAATGGGAAGATCTCAAAAATCTTATTGAAAAAGTGGCTGAGGAAGTCCTAGGGAAAAAAGAAGAAAAACATAAAAAGGAAAGGACTCTATATATGGAATGAAGACCTAAAAGAGGCAATAGCAAAGAAAAAGAAACTATACTTAAAATGGTTGGCCAATAAAGACTCGTAATCCTTAGAACTCTATAAGATTCAATGCAGGAAAACAAAACCCCTTGTAAAAACGCAAATAAAGAAAGCTGGGACAAATATATATATATATATATATATATATATATATATATATATATATATATATGTCAGATATTGAGCATGATATTCACGGAAGGCAAATAATGGCCTACAAAGCTAAGAAACACCTGAATAAAGACGAAAAAAATGCTGCAAAACTACAGATTTTACACGAAAACGAATGGATAAACTACTGTAAACAACTGTGCATATTGATGAAGAAGAAAAAGAATATCTGACAGGCCAGTCCTCCATAATGCAGTGGATAAATTAGAATCTATTGAATTAGAAGAAGCACTAACAAATACTAAAAATAAGAAAACATCAAGAGCTCGATAATATCAATATGGAATTGCTTAAGTATCGTCCAGCTGAAGCAAAATCTAAACTGTTAGATCTATTTAACAATTGCTGGACACACAGCATCAAACCAACATAAAATAATAGCTAACTACCAAGCTAAAATAATAATAATAGACTAAAGAACATAATGGAAGCAATAACTCAAGACCAGTGTTTTTCAAACTGTGGTGCGACCCCAGAGGGTCGCCAAGTCTTACTGGGGTCGCCAAAGGAAAAAGGTAAGGTTCTACACTACATCAAAACACAATTTTAGTGAGAAGAATGGCTTGTTTACTTTTAAAAATTTGTCAAATCGTGGAGCTATTTTTGAAATGTTAATAATCAAATCTTTTCTAATTGAAGTCTATTTCTCTTTTAGTTTTAATGTCAACCATTGCAGAGAATGGCAGTTTACACAAGTATGAGGTGGCGAATGGCACTAATAATTTTAGAGCTTCCCTTGCCAGTTCTGGATATTCTTGTTTTCTTTTCATCCAAAACACGTCGATACTTTGCGAAAGAATTTCCATTTTAAGCATGCCATCAGCAGCTAAATCTAGAAGACATTCTTTCATACTTGTGATGAGATCAGCCAGTTCTATTGACTTATCAAGAAAGGGTTTAGAATCCATCTACGCCCATTGTCAGCTTCAGAGTGCAAGTCTTGAAAGTATGTTAAAAGTTTCTCTTGTAAATTATGCAAGCTCTGTATCATGCAAGGAATGTGAGCCCTTACACAAGCGTTTGGTCTGTTCCATTATCTTCAACAATCTTCTGAACACATGGAAAAGACTCAAATATATTGCAATGAGGCCATTGCTGGTCGCCGGACCCAAAACTTCCCCCTCTGTCACGCCAATTAGGACGGTCCCTGATTTGACACGGCTCAGCGCAAGACGCGCGAACGCGTGCCAGTAGCTCTATTCAAAAGATTTACGACTAGGGTGGGATTGTCTCCGGGACAGCCCTTCAGGCAAAGAGCGGGCGGCTGCCCGTCCACGTGTACGGCTAGGCACCGGAACAAGTAAATTATAGAGATCCCGGCTACTGTTTAAGTTATCCCGTAGGACTCATATAAGCATCACGGAGACAGCAGAAAGGACTGCTTTGTTCATCTCTGGTGTACTGGCCAAAACACACGCACAACAAAGACTACCAATCAGGCGCCCAGAAAATGAGGTTAATTCGAAAATGCCTATCGGCTTCGACTCGCGTCGAATATTCTGGAAACTGAGATTTCGACCAATAACATTTAAAATTCCGATCACGTGAAGGAGCGATGTGCGAAACTAGAAAGAGAGTGGGGATGCGACGCAGGAAGCTCGAGATAGGCGGATGTTGGCAAGAGACGGATAGAAGGCGAGAGAACGCGATAGAAAAGAGACTGCTGTGTTGAGGAGAGGTAGTGGGAGCCACTGACTAGTGTTGGTCGACCAACGGAGTGCAGGCCACCCCGTGTAAAAGCACAACCAGGAATTTATTCCATTTCAACGGGCCGGCGTTGATCCGTAAGGATTGATTGTGCAGCCGAGTCATTGAGGCTGGCCTGGTAAGGAGTGGGCGGCGTCAGACGGCCTCCTCCGATAACCACCGATCGGAGCCCATTTTTCATCCACTTCCTGATTACGGACGGCGGACCGTGACGGATTGGAACGGGAAGGAGCGCTAGCACCGCACGCATTGCTGCTTCCGGTTGGCTGCGCCTTGCCGTGACGCGGCTCGCGACAGCGACTGTTTCGAGGACGACCACGGATGTGCAATCATCGAAAGAGGCGAACCAACGGCTTTCATTTTTGTACTAATTCCAAAGACATTAAAAAGGAAAAGAGTCATTTAATGTAAGGAAATAACATAGAATTTAGTTTAAGAGACTTCCCTACCAAACTGTATTATAAAAAAAGCAATAAATGTGTTCTTGCCATTCAGGCGATTGACACTTAAATGTAACAAAACTTTGTACTTATTGTAACGTAGTAGTAGTAGTAGCAAACCCAGTGCATGCCCTCATTCAAGAGTTCTCACCCCTGAGGTTCTCGTATGCCGGTGCCAGGTAAGTGCCCGTTTGGCGCCCTTCATTTATAAATTTAACACGCACACCTGTCAGCTGATTACCGACGCACTTCGGTGCGACGGTGTTTTCCCCCCTTTTGTGAGGTACCCAGACCGCGAGCTACGCGCATTGCGCACATGCGTAGGTTGCCGTATGCGGCAGGTCGGGTTCATCACAATATTATTTTGCAGAGAGGTTGACCATAAATGAAGATTTGCGTAAAATGCTTTGACTTTATCTTCAGCTGTTAAAATATTTTCTTCTCTACCTTGGAGATTCTTGTTTAAATTATTAAGGTGGCTAAAAGTTCTGCCAAAAATGCTAATTTCAAGAGCCAAACAGGGTCAGGAAAATTATTAACATATTCAGATTTAGCATCTTGTAAAAACATTAACAATTCAGCTCTCAGCTCTAGAACTCTTGTCAATACCTTTCCTTTGGATAACCACCTGACCTCTGTGTGATAAAGAAGATTGTAATGAAGCGAGCCCATATCATGACAAACGATTCTGAATAGCCGGGTTTGCAAGGTTGATTGATTGATTGATTGATTACTTAGTGTTTAAAGGGCGCTTCAACTGCCAAGGTCATTGGCGCCCATGTCAAAGTATTTAAAAGGGTAGAGTGAGTAAGTTTGCAAAAGCAACTTACCCGCTAATTAAAAGCATGAACATTACTTAAAAGGGCATGAATCCCGCAATAGTGTACGACTAAATAAGGCAGAAGGAAAATATAACAGACTCGTAAAATTTGTCATAAAATGTAAAATTGGCTGTAAAGGGCCAAAACAAACTACATAAGATACTGTCCATGCCACTCAAATAAAATTACGTATTCCATTTCTCTCAAAAACAAAGTTTTGAGAGTGCAGAATCGTCGTCCCCAAGCACCTCCCGTAGCGAGTTGCCCAGGCTATGCCTTCGTCGGCTGTCATCGAATTTTGTGCAATGCAGCAGGACGTGTTCCACAGAAAGAACCGTCCGGCATGTGTCACAGATGGGAGGACTTTCCCCTCGAAGGAGGAAACTATGGGAAAAGTGGCAGTGTCCAATACGAAGGCGGGTTAAAATTACTTCCTCGCGCCTACAGAAGCGGGTTGAGGAGCGCCAAGGATTTACGGAATTCTTAATCGCGCTAAGTTTAAAAGTAGTATTGTGCCACTCTGTTTGCCACGCTCTAAGTACGGATCGTTTCAACGAAGCCTTAACATCCGACAATGGTACAGCAGGGATGTCAATGTGTATCCTACGGGTCGCTGATTTCGCCGCTCAGTCGGCCAGCTCGTTCCCTGTGATGTTCACATGGCCTGGAACCCAACTAAGGACCAGGTCATAGTGGCAAGACCGAAGACGATGAATGAGGTTCTGAACTGATTTTATCAGGTAGTCTGACGACGGGCGTGAGACTGCTTGAAGGGAGCTGAGAGAGTCAGAACAGAGAACAACACGCCGCAGCCTCGCTGACTCGATGTATTTCAGGGCCTCCAGAATTGCATACATCTCGGCAGTAAAATACACTGCACTGGGAATGTAGTCGATATGATTTGGTGGTCTTGATACAATAAAACTACATGCCACTGCATCGTTGCACGATGAACCATCTGAATATAAGAATAGATGGTCGGGATAGGCTTCCTCATAGCCTGAAACTGCATCTGGTAAACCAGAGGACTAGCGATATGTTTGGAAAGTTTGGGAGAGTCTGAGGTCAATTGGGAATCCTTGGGAATGCCGTTTTCGAGAGGGTGACTGCTAGACAGTTTGTCACCAATGCGAACTGGGAATGATCTGTTCGATAAAAAATTTTTGAGGAATAAGGGGAGCTTCCCCCTTAATCCCCACAAGTGCAGGGTTCGCAAAATGCCATACCTCCAGGTGGTGTCGTAGGTCTTCTCTATGTCAAATAGTACGGCCACAAGGTGTTGTCTCAGGACGAAAGAGGTTGATATTTCGGTTGCCAAAGTGACAAGATGGTCCAAGGTTGACTGGGTTTCCTGAAGCCGCACTGGATTGGTGTGAGCAGGTTTCTGCTCTCCGGGGTCCAGACCAAGCGCTGGCTTACCATCCGTTCCAATACTTTGCACAGGCAGCTGGTGAGAGCGAGGGGTCGGTAGCTCGATGGCAACGACCGATCTTTTCCGTCCTTCAAAGCTGGAATGACTATGGCTTCTCGCCATTGAACAGGAATGGTGTGCTCTTCCCAGATACGATTAAACAAGGGGAGAAGGAATTGCACTGCCTCATCAGGAAGATGCTGTAGCATTAGATTATGTATCCCATCAGGACCTGGAGCAGTTCTTTTCGCCAATGCAAGAGCGCAGCACAATTCCGACATGGAAAAGGGATGTTGTAATCCCATGAAAAAGGGATGTGTAAGGATGTCTCTCTGAGGAGAATTCCAGCGGACGACACTCCATCCTCTCTTTGATCAAGAGAAAATCAGGAGCGTAGTTCGCCGAGCTTGACATCTGTTCATAGTACGTGGCAAGTTCCTCTACAATCTCATCTGGAGAAGTGATCATTTCACCATTTTTGAGAAGACATGGCACCGTGTTTGGAGAAGAGTGCCCTTTTTATCTGGCGGATTCTTCTCCATACCAGGCGTGGTGGCGTGTGGCAGTTCAGAGAGGAGACGTATGCTCTCCACGATTCCTTTTTCTCTCTACAATTATTCTCCTTGCCTTCGCCCTATATCTTTTGTATTCGATAAGGTTGTCCACAGTTGGATAATGTCTAAGACGTGCATGTGCCTTTTTCGAGCGCTGACCCTCTAGGGCAGTCCTTATTCCACCAAGGCACAGGGATGTGTCGTAGACAGCACGCAGACTTCGGATTGCAATGGTGGCTGCGCGAAGAACGGCGTCAGTGAATTGGGCGACTAAGGCATCGACGTTACTTGAACGGTTCTCTGGAATGTTTATTTCCTCGCTGAATGTATTCCAGTCAGCTCGATGGATTACCCAGCGAGGTGAACGGGTAGCGTCTAAACTAGGAATATTAAAGCGTACCATGATAGGAAAGTGGTCACTCTGATGTAAGTCATCAAGAACAGTCCACTCTAAGATGGTAGATAGAGATGGACTGCAGAGTGCCAGATCTATTGACGAGAAAGTGTTTGACGCTGTGGAAAATGTGTATTTTCCCCAGAGTTCAGAAGAATTAGGTTCTGCTGGTCAATAATATTTTCGACAATAGTACCTCTGGGGCATGACCTCGTGCTACCCCAGGCGGATTGTGGGCATTAAAGTCACCCACAATAAGAAAAGGGGCGGCAACTGAGAAACAACTTCTTCGAGTTCCTCTTGTGACACGGCTTGGCCAGGAGGACTGTATATATTGCACACCGTCAATGAAAAGGACGGCAGATATATACGGACGCATACAGTTTGAAGGTCGGTTCGAACGATATGTTCCTCAGAAAACAGATGGTCTCGGATAAGAACCGCGACACCTCCGTGAGCACGAAGTCCGGCATCTTGGTCAAACCGATAGGTTTGAAATCCGCGCAGGCAGAGGGGGTGGTTAGGAAGAAGATGAGTTTCCTGGAGACATACTATAAATGGTCTGTGGCGGGAGAGTATGGCTTCAATTCTTCTAAATGTATGCGAAAACCGTTCAAGTTCCATGAGAGAGCCATTCAAGGAAATGATTATTGCTTTGGTGCCTTCGTTTGCTTTCTCACCTTCGTAAAAAGGATCTCTTGAGGTGCTTCATCCACAGCAGTCGTCCTGACTGCTGCTGGATAAGGTCGCCTGTGTCAGGGGGTGTCCCGGTGTTTTGACACAGGTGACCGAGATCTAGAAGGGTTGGAAGATCTTTCAGTGTGAGTCTCGGCAGGGGGAGGAGGACGAGACTTCGGCGACGAATTTTGAGTTGGTGTCGATTTCTAATTGGAATCAGTTTCTATACGGAGCTCAGTAGAAGTTTTCGGTGGCTGGAGTTTTTTGCTGTTTATTTTGTATTTGGTTGGTATAATAACTTTTCCCCCTTGGATACAGGCCGTATCTTCAGGGAAGTCTATAGGAGCAACCTGGCAGGAGAAATGCGCTGCTGGGGCTGGAGTGCATTGGGTTTGGCAGCTCACGGTTACCACCGGGGCCTAGCTTTAAAGTGCTGGAAAAGGATCGTGACATGTCTACTGGATTCCTTGCTTGGAATCGACGCTTCGCCTCAGGGAAAGAAACTTTTCTGTCACTCGTATCTTTGGATTTCCTTCACGGAGATAGATTGGACACTGGTTGAAATTGGCTGCATGGTTGCCTTTACAGTTAAGACAGTGCGGTGGTCTGTCGCAGGGTTGTGGGTCGTGCGCTGGTGTTCCGCACTTCCCGCATACTGCGCTAACGACATGCAGCGTTGTTGAGTATGACCAAACCTTGGCAGTTGAAACAGCGCAAAGGGTTCGGAACATATTGTCGCACACGGAGGTTGTAAAACCAGTACTTATTTTTTCTGGAACGGACGGTTCTGAAACGGACGGAACTGGACGGACGGTCAAATGTAAGGATCAGGGTCGAAGTGGGGATTAATTTCCCTGCTCCTTCCGTCTGATCCTATACACTTCAGTGACTCCAAAACTCTCAAAGAAGTTCGACAGATCTTCATCACTTTCAGAACAAAGTCCTCGTGGTTTACCACGCCTTGCACAAGTTCAAAGTCGGGTGATTCGTGACTACCACCTGGATGCCGGCAATCTGCTTGGTTTTTTGAATTTTTCCAATTTGTTCGTCGGTGCGTGCTTCAAAGAGAATGGTACCATTTCTTTGTCGCACGACCGCTTGGAGCTTACCAAACTCGTCTTCAATGGCTCGCGCCAGACGGACAGCACTTATGCTTTTAAAAGTTTTCCCTTCCTCGACGCATGCCATGAGGAGAAAACGGGCTTCTTCGGTTGATCATCTTCTTTTGCGAAAAAACTATTCAAATCGATAGTTCTATCAAAACATCTCTTCCTTGCGGAGGAGGGCGGGGGGTTTATCTTCTGCTCCATAGAGTAGAAGACGGTTCATCTCCGTGCTCCCCATCCACCATGGAGTCCAACAAGGGGACACCCCACTGGGGTGCCAGGGTTGGCACAGAGATATAGTAGGGAGATGTCACAGCGCTGCCCCGCAGTGGATCCCCCCGCTCACCCTGGAGTTCAGTACAAGACCTAGTCCAAGCCGGTTGATCGGAAGTGGGTTAGCTCCCGACCGCCCGTCTAGAAGAGTCCGTAGCCAAAGCAAGTGTATTGAGACCTACAAGGAATGTTCCCCAAAAATACGTAAGAGCACGTATCCCTAGATACCATGAAAGAAGTAGCACGAGGAGAGTAATTGGGAAACAGACAGGACCCTCAACCGCGAGGACATACATTCCCTCCGACACGTGTCGCGATGCACGGCAAACACATGGGTGGGCGTTCAGCATACAGAGGGGGCCAGTGAAATAGAAGAGAAGAAAAGAGAAAGGATGTAATAAAGGAACGAGAATGATATATGGGGAGAAGAAAAATGTCTTGTGAAAGAAAAGAATACTTGAGAGCCCTCTCTGCATCCCCCCGTCGGACCTATGCCATGATAAGTGTATTTTACTCTGTTCTTACAAGAAATTTAAAGAAAAAAAATTTGAAAATATTCCTAGGGCATGTAAAGTACCCCAAAATTTTAAAGAATGTTTTTCAAAATCTCAAAGCTTCAACTAGAGCCAGATGGACACGGCTTTCTTCAATTTGGAAACGATTGTATGTATAGTTTAGGCACAAGTAGTGTTCACAGATGGCGGACGTTTTGAAAAAAAAAACAACTTTTTTTTCCATCCCAAAACGTGTATTTCCATTGAAATCTCGAAATTGATGCAGTTCTATGTCAACAACGATCAGCAATCACACATCCAACGAGTTAATAGAACATCTCGTTCAAGATGTTATTCTAGACACGACTGTAGTTGATACCAACCTCGAAAACATTAATTGCAGCTTCTTATCACATTTAGATCAATATTGTACTTGTGACCATATGGTAATGCTAGTCTTTAATGGGTTAAAATGGTTCCAAATTTTTCAACAAAAATTTTCATAAAGGAAGAGGTTTTACTTTTCTATAATATTCTTAAAGTAATATTTTGGTTCTACCATTAAGAAATTGAAAAATTGAGAAAATTTTCAAAAGAATGTAATTTGGGAGCGATAGATGACAGCTGGCAAGAGGATGGAGCAAGACTGAAAAGCTAGGCCAGACCAAAGAAATTAACAAAATAACTAGTACAAGTAAGTCTGTGCCATTCTATAGCACCACTAGTTTTCTCTAAAGCACAGCACAAATGGCTGACTACCCCAATTGGACCCACATGGATTTGAGATGTTCAACCTATTAATGCCATAAAAATAAATATTTTATTTATTTAGATGCAAGGTTTTTTACTCAACATATAATGTTTGTTACTCTATTACTACAAAAATCCAAATGCTATATCATCATGAAAAATAGAAATCTTATAAAAATAGTTTGGTGAGTGAAGTTAACTTAATGAAGTTGTCACTTGCAGTAGACTCTTGAGCCTTAAAAAAAGTTTAGGTTTAGTAAGAAGCTGTAGATTTTTAACCAGTGGTCAACTTCCAACCGATTTTGACCATCTGAGTGGAAGATAGCAAAAAATTTAAAATTAGCTTTTCAAGAGATTACAATTGCTCAAGACATCTGTCCATTGAATATTTATTGACACAGCACTCATTTCTCCATTCTCAAAAGGGCTATTTCCTTTCAGGTATCAGAAAATAAGAGTAGAGGCATGGCACCACAATTATTAAAACATTGGGGGATTAAAGCATTAGACTGAATTTTAATGACATTGAAGCACTAACATGAAAACTTACAGCAATTCCTTATTAAATGTGTTTTTTTTTCACGCTGATTATGGATTCCATTGTTAGTGTGTGTAATCTCATTGAGCAAGAGAGTTTGTTGAGCAATTTACTCAAATTCTAAAGTACAATCCAGTTATTCAAAGCAAATTATTTTTAAAAAAAATATTAATGTCACAATGTCAACTGTTCCTGGTATTAAGAAATTAAACTAACATTTGGGTAGTCTTTAGCAAACATTGAAAAGTGGACAATTAAGATGGTCACAAAAATGGGACAGAACCACAAAGAAAAAAGGACAAAGTAGCAAAATCCAGTGGTGCTAGAGAATGGCACAGGCTTTCTGTACTTGCTATTTTTCTAATATTTTTGGTCAGGCCTAGCTTTTCGGTCTTGCCCCATCCTGTTGCAGCTGCTATGGCCCTCATACTTTTTTTAACATTTTCGCTTACTAGATCTGATATTTATTGTGTGTTTCTACATTTAGATTACAGAAATTGAAATAACATAAATAAGAAATATAAATATGATTTATGTTAGTGATTTCTTCCACACATTTTTTTGATTTTAATAGTATGTAAACCATTCATGAATTCATTGTAATTGAAAACCAAGTGCTACTTTTATATAGATTAATTTTGTGCTGGTGGAATGCAAGAACCTCACATAATGGAAGGCAATTAATAGAATTCAACCTTTTGTAACCAAAATTAATAATTAACGCAATTATGAATATTAAGTAAGAAGTAGTTTTTTGAAACAATTACTGATGTCCCTAAATATGTGCTTAGTCCTCTTGTGTGTTATAATCCAATTCGGATTGTTATTAATTATTAAGTGTGAACATCAATGTTACATATAATTTATTTTGCAATTAGTTTGTGTCATCAATTTCTATTGTGAATTATGTTATAATTTACATTTTATCACTAACAACATTTATGTTCAATTTATTATTTTATTTCTAGGTACATGCTGTTTTATTTTTTTATAGAATATTCATTATAATAATAAACATGCACGCACGCACGAAAACGCGCACACACGCACGAACGCACACGCACACACACACACACGCACGCACACACATACACGTCAACAATCAGTAACAACACCACAAGAAATTACACCAAAAATGACGGAAAAAGGTAAAATGACATTAATCGAAATCGACAGAAATGCTAATAATGACCCTATAAAATGGGTAATTTTTTATGCATATGAAATTACTTCTGTCATTAAAACTTGGCATTGTTCTAAAGTGAAAGAAAATGACATTTCAATAAAATTGCAACCTAATATTACGATTTAGGCTGGCTTCTCCAACCAGTGCTGCTCGCTTACGCCGAGTAGATAGCCTGCCTTCATGAGGTTGCTTGTGCTCGGCAGCACTTTTGCGTACGTTATTTCAGAGGTACTGCAAATTCATACGATGATTATCCAACAATCCCGTCACGTAGAAACAGGAACAGTGACCTTGGTTACCTATATTATCACGCGTACACTTGTTACAGCATAATAGATCAGATATACTGCAATTGTCTTCTTTTTCTTCGTCTGATATGAACTCCTCTTTTTCGGACTGTCCGACGTTTAAAAACCCAGTTTAGGGCCTTAAATGAGATCATCATTCCGTGTTACTATTAGTTTACTTGGTCCTGCGTTAGTTGTCTTGAAGACATCGAGACATTGATCTTAATATTGTTTCTGTGATGACACGATTCAAAGCAAAGGGAAGTTGATTAACAGTTTATAACGTTATCAAAAACAGTAAACCGATTGATATTTGATATGAGATATTGATGTACATATATTTAATTTTAATGACATTTAATGTATAATAAAGTCAAATCTGATATATACCATGTATAACATTGCCATATGTTATTACCAGGATGTATTTAACCTTCAGTAATAATAGCAATATTGAAAAAATTGAATTGAATATTGAATAAACATTGAAAAATTTCATATGAAAAGAAATTATTATGTTGTTGTTGTTGTTATTATTATTGTCACATATTATTATTATTATTATTATTATTAGCCATTAACATCGCATTTGGGGCGTCCTCGTTAGGCGTGTAGTTTGCATTGTAAAAAGCATCTAGAGGAGCCACTTATAGTAGAAGAGTGTCTCTTCATTAATACTAAGAAATGCTACTAAATAATATTAATTAATAAAGAGTTCATATTAATATTAAAGTTACTTTTACTTTTTAGTTAAATACATTTAATTTAAATAAATATATAATTAAAAACAAAATAATAAAGTAACACTATACAAATTTAAGCAAACATTTAAAATTTAATTAGTATTAATATTTTAAATATTTATTAATATTCATTAATATTATATATTAATATTAATAAGTTTTCAATGAAATTTAAATACTACATGGTGAATTAAATATGTTTCAGTCATTAATTTTGAAATGAAACATTACGCTTCATTTCCTGCCTAAGAATAGTTAATATGTCTACTAGTTCAGAGTCAATTTTAATAAGCAGTTTTAGTTATAATGATGGTGCAAAATACAGCTTATGCCCTGAATGTTAGTGATGCGGCCAACTTAAGCAAAGAATCGTATTTTTGTGATAACACAGTCGTGCAAGAAGGAAGTTTGGGATGCGTGGACGACTCATTTATAAGTAAGAAGACAGCCCATTCTTCATCGCTACTAGAAAGGACAAATGTATACTGGAGAAATTGAGGTAACCAACACTGCATCACGTCGTACAAGCCTGCGCCCGACTAAGACTCATGTGAAGTTGGCGGGCTAAAATTCTAAAATCCTAAATATTTTATAAGTTCTGAGGAAGGAACAAAGAGTTCTAGAGTCTTTGACAAGTTTCAAAACGTTCCAGCAAAATCTGCACTATTACAAACAGAGAAATTGTAAAATCCAAAAAGGGCAGTGGGCAAAAGTCAAATAGAAACAATTTTCTAACAAGTAAAGATAGAGGTCAAAGAGTTCTACAGTTCTCAAAAATCCCACACTAAAAAGTCAAAATAATAAAGATATTCAAAAAAATATCTATTAACTCTCTGAAAAAATGCAAAACTTATTGAGCAGATCTACCGCAAAATAAAAAATCTGACCACATTTCTGAAGAAAGGAAGAATAAGTTCTAAAGAAAGTTTCATTATAATTTTCTCCTACGTCGTCGACAAAGGGAAATATGCAACCTTCACGTCATACGCAGTTTTTAACTGTTTTTTTTTGACGAAAAATAAATAACTAAGTAACTAAATAAAAATATTTTCTTGTTCTTATTTTTTAAACTCCAGAGAAAAAAAATTCGAAATCATCATTCATTACTTCTGACAAGAGTTCTCAGTAGCGAACAAAGAGTTCTAATGAAAGCTCTAATACACTTTCTCGTCAGACACGAAATTAATTAAAAAATTGCTCCATTTTTTAACATTGGTATTCAGGAAACAAATTTTCAAAATTACTTTCTGATGTCTAGACCAGAGTTCTGGTAGTAAACGAAGAGTTTCAATAAAAGTCTTCTAATATATTTTTAACGTCCGACAAATAAATGGCAAATTTATTTTAAAAAAGGTTCATTTTTGAGGACATGGACCTATTTTTAAATAATTTATGGTTTGATATCGGACGTTAAAAGTGTATCAGAACTTCATTACAACTCTGTCCGTCCGTCCGTTCTGTTAACCGCGTCCGTCTGTCCGTCCGTCCGTCCGTCCGTCCGTCCGTCCGTCCGTCCGTCCGTCCGTCCGTACGTCCGTCCGCCCGTCTGCCCGTCTGCCTGTCTGTTCGCCTGTCTGTTCGCCTGTCTGTTCGCCTGTCTGTTCGCCTGTCTGTTCGCCTGTCTGTTCGCCTGTCTGTTCGCCTGTCTGTTCGCCTGTCTGTTCGCCTGTCTGTTCGCCTGTCTGTTCGCCTGTCTGTTCGCCTGCCTGTCTGTCTGTTCGCCTGTCTGTCTGCTCGTTCGTCTGCTCTCTGTTCGTCTGCTCTTGTCTGTCTTGCTCTGGGTTCGCCCGCCGTCTGTCTGCCTGTTCGTTCGCCTGTTCGTCTGCCTGGTCTGTCTGCTCCGTCTGTCTGTCTGCCTGTCTGTCTGCTCGTCTGTCTGTCTGTCTGTCTGCCTGTCTGGGTTCGTCCGCCCGTCCGTCCGTCCGTCCGCTCGTCCGCCCGTCCGTCTGCCTGTCCGTCCGCCCGTCCGTCCGCCCCCTCGTCCGTCCGCCCGTCCGTCCGCCCCTCCGTACGTCTGCTCGTCCGTTCGCCTGTCTGTCTGCCTGCCCCACCGCCCCGTCCGTCTGCCTGCCTGTCTGCTCATGGGTCCGTCTGCCCGTCTGTCTGCCCGTCCGTCTGCCCGTCCGTCTGCCCGTCCGTCTGCCTGTTTGTCTGCCCGTCAGTCTGCCCGTCCGCTCGACTGCGAACACTGCTAGCGCATAAACCATGCGTACGATCTTTTCCTAATTCAAAAAACCCCTGTCCATCTGGCTCTATTTGAAGCTTTGAAATTTTGAAGAACGTTCTTTAACTTTATATGAAGGCTCCCTGACGTTTTCAAATTTTCCTAAAAAACGGCTCCAATTTTTTTCTTTAAATTTCTTGTAAGAATAGAGTAAAATACACGTATAATAATACATGTTCGATTTTCGCGGTTAACTCTAAATTTTCGAGAATTGCAGAAGTTTGAATTTTAGGTGTCTTTCTACAACTACAAAATTAAAGCTACAGATTTGTGCTTCAAATGATGCTCATAATCAGTTCTTTTAATAAGGTCATGTACATTTTTGTGAAAGTTTTAGTCTTCATAATAGTGCAATATTTGTAATTTTAAAAATACAGAAACATGATTTTCTCAAAAGCGGCTTCAAATTCAAATTCCTTAAATTTTTACAGTTAGTGCCGAACCAGCTGTATCCGATGACATAAACGTCATATTGCTCTATTTTCTTGTTTTTTCAGAAATTTACAAAAAAAAATTAATTTATCGCACGTCGTTAATATGTACATTTTCAATCGATTTATATGCATTATTATATTTGTAAGTAGAAGTACTTCAAATTTCTTGCAATGGATTTTTTTGAAACCTCTAGAGATTCCTGTGAAAAAGCGCTTGAAATTTCGCATTTACAGAAATGCGTAATCGCTATTTTCTTACGAATAGCCTCAAAATTTCAAACGAACGTTTCTACTTATGACGAAGTTTTTCTTTGCGCTAATATTCTTGATGTAAGATTTCGGTTGTACTATTAGGAAAGCCAAACTCTGCGAAAATGTCAAAAAAATGTACTTTATACGACGATAGATGGCAGCTGGCCAGAGAATGGAGCAAGACCCTAAAGCCAGTCCACACGAAGGAAATTATAAACAAAAAGTCTGTGCCATTCTGTAGCACCTCTAGTTATTTTTCGTATATGTAATGTATATACGGAGTAATATACGGTATAGAGAAAGAAGGTGTAATGCTGCGGAAATCGATAATGCTTAAAAATGCTGACGCTTGTAATGTTATTATCTCAACCTAATATTTCAATACGCAAGTTTCTTGCAATTTTCCAAAACACGGAGAGTTCCCTGATAAAGGGAGCAGTACCATTATTTTGCATTGGTCTGTTTTCACATACGAGCAGAAACTTTAATGAAAAAGATTGAGTATGGAGAAAAAATTGTTTAGAAATTGAAATCAATCTTATTTCAAGACCTGTATTTAAAGAATAAGATTTTTTAAAAGAAACATCTCTATCTTAGTATTGCTACAGCAAGATACTGAAAAATTATGAATTTCTGCAATATTTGGAAAATCAGGGATTTCAATAAACATGGGATTTACATCACTCTTTGGGCAACTTCTACGGTAGGCTTCATGTAAAGTATCCTCAAAAATCAAAATGTCCATTTGAAACTCCCAAAGCCTCAAGTTCATTCAGATCGATCGGGAATATCAATTTGGAGAAAATCGACTGAACGGTTTCTGCGCTAGTGTTGACCACAGACGGCCGGAAGGACGTTTTTCCGTCAATCAATTTTTCAGTATCAAGAACCCACAACGGATTCTGGCTACACCACGTGTTACGAGAATTGCCGCACGATTACAATACCTTTCTCTTACGATACAAATGCGAGAAAGTAAAAGTAACTACATCAAATGAGAGTTAATATCATCTATGCTCGGATGTGTCTACCAGTCCAATCAAATGACAAGCTCTAAGCCTGGACTAGTCTCCAACGTTTGTGGTAGAAATAGTGTACGCATGGTTTTCAATTTATTAGAGTGTTTGTTATATAGCACAATGCCTTCTATAAAGGCACTATTCTGAAAGTGTGCACTTTCAGTATGAGGGACATGTAGATTTCGATTTTTTCTAATGTTTTAATCTGACTTCGAAATCCATCTGTAACTGCACGCATTGCGGACATGGTAGAGTGGATACACTTTCGACGATACTCAACCGCATTACAAACTGTCGTAAAATATTCTGGCGTGAACTGACCATACACGCGATTCCCTGAATTGCCAGTGTGGTTCACACCAACTCGTACTTTAACCCGCTCGAACGCTGAAGTTGAAAATGTATTCAGATAAGTGATTAAAAAATATAAGCAAGAAGGTCATATCAGAGACGAAATTAGTACCTTTCTTGGTGGAGGATGAGGAGGAGATCACTGCTCCAAGCAGGCATGCTTCAAGCTCCAGACTGGTCTTCCGACAAGTGTGGTTGCAGTATACCGGCAAAGTGCGTGCGAGTGGGTGTGAAAGTAGAGACTATTGACGGGAATGGAAGGAGAGGCAGTGTAGTCCAGTCCGTTTGTTAGGGTCTGCTTGCAATCTCCTATTTTTGAACTGAAACGGAAAATACTAATCAGAGGAGCCTCTGCTGGAATTTTTAAGTTTTATTTTTTTTGTTATTTAAGGTCGCATCAACATTCAGGTCATTAGCGACCGCCATTGAGCACGTTATGGTAACCGCGAAGATGAAATGATATGCGATGATAAGTGTGGAAGACGAACACAAATACAACCATGCCCAAGGTGCTACAATACAACCATGCATCGGTCCGAGATCGCTACGACACTACTGCCTTAGCGATCTCGGCCACCGGATCGGATCGGCTTCTTCAGACGTCGAGTCATCAATCAGTTTATTCTATTTTATAATTCACAAACGTGGATTCTGGCAACACCACGTTAGAGAGAAAGTAATTTACTACATATAGCAACAGGATTTATCCAATTTTTCGTTACCAGGGCCCGGCAATAAGAGTTTTTTTCGCCGAAAATTCGCCGTTTTCCGGTGCACGATTAAAATACTTTCACTTCTTACGAAGTGCAAACAGTTAAATCATCCGGGAAATTGCGGTTGTTAGTGCAACGTTACATCATCCGGGAAACAACGAGGAGCATCGCAGCAAAGTTAATATTCGCCAATATTAATATACCGAATTGACCTCCGCCGCCGCCTAAGGCAGACCGTTTTAAATGTATGGCGTATCCAGTGAGTCATACGACATCTTATTTCCTTAATTGGAAAATCAATTCAATGATAGCTAACAATAATATACCTTTCTTTTGGTTTCAATTAATTACTTAAAGATATAAATATATATATATAAGTTATATATATATATATATATATATATATATATATATATATATCATATACGTTATTCTAAAATTCTTTCGCGATCTTCGAATCTAAGGAGTACTGTGCAACGGTCCATATTTCTGAAGAAACGTTCAGAAATAATAAGCAGAATGGCAAATTTAAACGAAAAAATAAACGCTGAATTTATTTATTATCTATTATAAACTATTTTTGTATTATCCGGTTCATCTGTTAGCATCAAAATTAACATATTTCCAATTACAAACGTTAGATGTGAAGATGTTTATTTTTAAAGTAAAGTAAAGTACAGTAATATTCAAATTAGATTAGGCAACTTTTTATGTTATTAATAATAAAGTATGCCGGACCTGATGGCCGAGGTCGCTAAGAGCGAGTACCGACTCAGCGCTTCGGTCCGAAGGGCTCGGTCTGAGTCCCGCCTGGGCATGGTTGTTTGTCCCTTTGTCTTTGGTAAGGTAAGGTGTTGTCGCGGAGGGCTCCCGCGTTCGCCAATCGCAGATCAGAGGAGCCCGCAAGTGTATTAGTGCTCCAGTGTATGGTTGAATATGCGTCCTGTCGGGACGCAAGTGGTAACTGGCTGTCGGCTGGATAAACCCCAGCAAGAAGTATAAATAATTACTTTAAATCAAAATAGATTTTAGTTGAAAATAGACTCAAAATAATATAATTACTACTTGTCACAAAGTATCATAAATGTGGAAATGATTTCCTTCTCGAAAATTTACAATAAAAAAAATACTTGAGTTAAATCTAAGAGTTGGAATTTTTACTGAAGTTTGATATTATAGCGATCTAGTATGTGTGTAATTTTCACATTTTCATCCGATCCGCCAAAAGATATTACGTTGATAATTTGGAACTAATCCATAATTCCAATTTTAATTGGGTGTAATTTTCAAGGGGTACGTTACTTACCAATGGTATTTTACAAAAAGTAACTATACTGTTATGTGTAAAAACACAGAAAAAATTAAGGTTTCGATTCTATTCTTTCTTTGGGAAATTACTCTCTGAAAACGAACTTGGTTCATTTCCGTTCCATAGATTTAGTTGCAAATATTTCTCAAATAAGAACATAGAAGGTAGGTATGAAATAACGATTTGTAGTCCAGAGTATACTGAAGCCAATGCTTTTTATTCTAGAATGCTATAACAACCTAGAGCTGAATAATTTTGAAAAGAGAACCTCTACAAACGCGAAAATGGCGCACGGCATAAACAAAAATGACCGCCACGTGAAACGATACAATAAATAAATGAAAGACGTATTTGAACAGCCAAAACATAAGGAAATTTATGTACAAAATATGAATTTTTTCGAGATGGTCGAGCGACCAGTGCTAACACTTTAAAGTGGTTTGACTCATTGTAGTGGTAGGAAGCCATCGGAAATATTTCCAACTTTTCAATTTTTAAATTCAGAACATTTAACTGAAATTTTCAAATTGTTGGAAAGCCTTCAGTTAAAGTACCCCACACATTAAAATATTTGATTTCATATTCTACAACCTCCTGTTCGGTCACTGTGGTCAAGGCGCCGTATCTATTTTGGAGAATATAGTCCGAATGGTTTATAGGATCTAGCGTTGCCATAGACAGACACTGATGCACTGCCTGTACAGAGAGACGACTGTGACAGATATTTTGCCGTTACTGAACCCCAAAAAGGTGCATTCTAAGTACACAATGATTTAGGGAGGAATTTACTATATATATGTGTGTGTGTGTATATATATATATATATATATATATATATATATATATATATATATATAGAATGAGAGAGAGAGAGAGAGATAACTACAATTACACCCTTTTTTTGCATCAACCTTTACAATATGAGTTTCTTTCTGACAAAGTCAAAGCCGCTTTTTACACATCAAAGAAGTATTTGCATACTACGTAAGTGGTATGAAAGTGCAAAGCATTCATTTTATTTATTTAAAAATATATAGGAAACTTAAAAATGTTATTAGTTTTTCTACGGGGAGGGCAATTTCACCCATGGCCGCCGAATCTCGCCACTGAATTCAACAAACGTTATTTTGAGAAAATTAGCGTATTAGACGGTGCACTGTGGAAATTTTTGATCGGGCGCTGTTTGGTGGGCGCTATCTGAAATAACAGCCGAGAAATTAGAACTGTTGCTTCAAATCAGAGTGTCGTATCTAAAGGTATTTACAAAAATTATCCACTTAACTCATTCTCTCTCTGATAAAAGAGCGGTATGTATTGAAGCACGCCGATTCAAATATTTTGTTTGAATCTCGTCATCGTTTAATCTGTCGTTAATGTTAAATAATTGGGGCTGTTTGGGCACGCACGCCAGTGAGTAGGGTTTCATGCTTACGTCCTCTCTGAAATCCACATGAGCGATCAAGTGAGTAGATGACTGTGGTCGCAACTATACTACATTGCGATAGTGGCGTAGCCATTAATGATTGCGGAGTAGGTTTATATACCAGGTCACACAACTTTGTGTGACTTTCTCATTTACTAAGTCTCTCTCTCTCGATTCGACAATTCGATATCATCTTTAATCGTGTATTTCGTTAAATACACGATTAATCCGTTGATTCGATAATCCTCTGACTCGTTGATCAGAGTACATAAGGGAAATAGTTCATATAAAAGTAAATATAAAATGAAGTTTGTGCGTAATTGAAAATAGAAATAATAATTGCAAAATCTATAATGTAAATGTTAAATAATTTTAGGGCCTTCTGTCATATCCTTGTGCGGGGCTCGTCTAAGTTTAATTAGTATGGTGACCGCCGTGTATTCATCTTGTGCACGCCAGTAGAATATTTAATTATAACATAATTCAAAGAATGGAAAATATTGACACAAAATTAAATAGCAAAATATTGTTTGTAATTACATACAAGCGACATCAATGTATCATTGATGTACAATCATTTATGTGGATCAGGTGGATTAAATACATAAGGAGGTTAAGAGCGTTTTAAGGACACTAGTAATTATTTAAAGATAAAATAAGATAATTTATTTAAACCGCAATTGGGTGTAACCCGGTAGCAGTTAATTACATAAATAAGATAATAACTGACATGCAAATAATATAATAATGGTAATAATAATGCTAAAATTATAATAACAATTACAATAATAATACAAAAACAGATGATTCTTAAAACATTAAACTACATGAAAAAGAAAAGAAACGTCTATCATTCAGCCACTGAGGCTTAGCAATTAAGACTGCACTCCACCCCTCCACTCCACCCCTCCACTCCACCCCTCCACTCCACCCCTCCACCCGCTGCTCACTCTCTTCCAAGCTTTATACAAATGCAGAGTCTTGCCAATGTCAATACTGAGTGAATCCTACTCTGCCATTTACTTGTCCCTGAAAGTAAATTAGCTGGCTCTACGCTGAATCCTCTCCAAAGTCTTACACTGCATAATTCTTGCAGTGATCCCAACAAACTGCTCCATATTCCATTATCGGACGAACAAACGATAAATAAACAATTTCTTCTGCGTTTACTGCCCAACCTCGCTTCTGATTCTTCGTAAATGGATTATTGTCATTTATTGAAATAAAGTTTATAAATGAGATTCTGACAGTTCTGATTGACATTTCTGCATCTTACAATATAGATATTTATTTATTTATTTATTTCTATTTATGTCAGCAATCACACAATTGCAAATAAATTTAAAAAAATTATCTTTTAAAATACAATTTTCAAAATTTGTGACTTAAATGTTGCTTTTTCTTCATTTTATTCTTACATTTATTTTTCGATCATTTTAACCCCAAAAGAAGAGTTGTCAACTTTTAATTCCCAAGCTGGTTTAGTGGTAAATTTGGGAAAAAAACGATCATTGACAAAAAATTGGGTTTCATTTTTTTTAAAAGAAATATAATTCTCCATTTACACACACAGTTTTATAAATTGAGGACAGATTGAAATTGTATTGCTGTGAGATATTTCGCTTTTTTTAATCAAAAACCTAAGAATGTTTATCACCCCCGATCAAAGAATTTTGTTTTTAATTAATCCTAAAAGGGATAGTAGAGGTTTCCCAATTTATGTATTGTATTCTTCTACTTCCAATGATGTCAATTCTATTGAAAAAGTTTTTGCCCGAATTTTTTTTATAATCATAAATCGAACTTGTTGAATTTTAATTGTAAGACTTTGACATAAAACTGAGGATTTTGAAATTTTGTTTAGATAGTTGAGAGATTGTTGAGACTCGTGTTTGTGTTTCATGATAATACTATGTCCTTTTGTCAGAGGGAAGAGAAAATATTTAAATTTTTTTATAATTTAAAAATATCTGTTGGGTGATGAATGTTATTGTGAATATTTGTTCACTAAAAATTTTCTTTCTTTTTACATTTAGATAGTTCTTTAATTAGAGTTCCCTGTGATCGTTTTGTATTTATTTCAATTTTTTAAAATCAAGGGACAAATTGTGTAAATCCAAAAAAAATTCCATAAGCTGCTGGCCAGCAAAAAAGGAACTAAGGTTTAAAAAATGTCACGTCGGATGAGAACATACATTTATACTCGATTTGGGTAGTTTCTTTCGTTTATGTTTTTTTTTACAAGTTTTCAATAAGACTGGTATACCATCGGGATGAACATGAAAATAGAATTAGATGATAAACAACCCCCGCTTTAATGTAAAATTTCCCATTTTTTGATCTGGTGAGAAACCAGACAAAAAAAAAATATTCGCTGTTGAGGTAGATGATGAACCCAATTCCCCAAAGAAAAACAAATGGATTATTTAATACCCCCTTTAATAAAAAACATGGGAAATTGCATCTTGTAGTGATTGTTTAATGTATATTGTAAAACATAACAAATAATACTAAATATTACAACCCCTTTTTTTTAAAAAACTATTTTGTTTATAAACTCATATTATTGTTATTAAAATCTTCATTCATTCAATATTCAAATTAAAAAATATGTATGTTCTTGGCACAACAGCTCTTTATTAATGCCTCCCAGCATTTCCCCTGTTTCATAAAGGTTGGGGGCTTTGGGTTGAAAGGACTAATCCACAAGGAGTTTCCCATCACAAAAGAAACAGATCGGGGAATTTGCAAGGGAAATGAAGAATTTTTGCCCCAACCAGGAATTGAAGGGGGCACCCGGGGAAAGCAGCATGCAAACCCACCAAGAGCTACATTCAAATTACGAGGATATAATATTATTCTTAAATTTTTTTTTTCATTGTTTACTTTCTAATTAAAATAAAAATGAAATAGAAGAACTATGCAAGCTAATAAAACAAAAAATTTAAGTTATAATGAAATTATTAAATTACTGTTTATTTATATTAAGCTATCGGATCAAATTATACATAAAAGTTTGAAATTTTGGGAAACTGTTGAGGAATTTACAGAGCACAATTTATATTTAGCCCTTATAATCTGTGTCAGAAACAGATATTCTTAAAATAAAAAAAAAAAGGATTTTTTTTTTTTTTCCCCATTTTTTACTGTTAATTATATGTCAAAACGGGATATAAATGCCGAAAAATTCTCATAAGATCTTTACTGTTTTTGAAAATCATAGAAAGATTTAAAGCCAATATTCATATTCGCAAGTGGTTACAAAATGTAACTGAGGTAAAAGATTAAAAACCCCTTTTTTATATTTTGCAAAGTATTTGGGATATTGACCCAATTAATATAATCCAATTAATACATAAATATAACCCAAATTTAAAAAGCTTTTTTTTGACATTTAAAAATATGATTTTGGTCCCTGGGCACTTTTGACAGCTTATTCTCTACCCTTTTTTGGGAGAATAAAGTTGTAAATTTTTGGAATAATCTTCTGAACCCACTGTGACAGATCCGTTAATGCATTAAAAACCCTCTACAATCATTTGAGAATAGAAGGTTATTATATTTTATAGTAATGACTGAATGAAAATGAAAATGTTTAATAATAATTGATTGTATTTGCAAGAATTTAAACCAATCATTTGGGGAATTGAAATAGTAGTATTTTAAGGAAATTGTTAAAAACCATTTATATTTTTTTAAATTTTTTTTGTATTTGTGTTTGGGATTTAACATTTCTTGATTATAAATGGGTTTTTCATGTCCAAACACACATTTTTGGCCTTTTCTGCTATTATGGAAAAAATGGTGTTCAGGCTGGCTCAGAAACTAAACCCTTTTTTACTTAATGAATGTTTCGCCTTACAAGATTTTCAAGTGATTTAGCTTTCTTCGGAAGTATGGTTTTTATAAAATTGTATTTCTATTACAATTACTTTCCTGGAAGTTAGCCAAAGCATAAAAAACATACAATAAAATTTCGATGTAACAATTCTCTTTAACAATTAAAATATTTTATTAACAAACTTTTTGAATACTTTCAAATTTGGGTTTATCTTATTTGAGAATAATGTTCAGAATAGAATTTGTTTGTTTCAGGTTTTTTTTGGGGAGTGATGGCGTTATCCTCCCATCCTACTGGGGCCCCCTTTCCAAGAACCTGTTTTGAAACCTTTAAAATTTTTGTTACAGGTATCTTCAATTTCTTGGTTTCCAGCAAAAAAATGTCCTCTGGGTTTGGGTTCGGGGTTTCTCTAGGCCTACAGGTATAAATTTTTTGCATAGTTTAAAATTCAAGTTGGTTACTGAATTGTATTTTTTTTAATCATGTAAGCAGAAAGCTTGAGTATATTTTTAAAATTTAGTTTTCATCAATAGATATTTTATTAAGATTTATTTGATTTTTGGGTTATGAAAACACTTTTTAAATTAGAATTGAAAAATAAAGTCTTTTGACAAATGAGTTATTTATTAGGGGTCACATCACATATTGTTCTTTTCTTACATCTTTCGGTTTTGGGAAAACGTTGGTAATTTTGGAATTTTATCCCATAATTAACCACCATCATTTAAAAAATTTTCTAAATAAATGAAGTGTAAGAGGGTAAAAAAAAATGTTTTTAATTTTTTTGAAAGTTCAATTTAAAAATGAAACTTATTCACCAAATTCACTGAATTGCTATTAAAAAAGTTTAAAAAAAAGAAAGAAATATTTGAACAATAAATAAATAAATACATAAAATTTTGACAGCCCTGATAAAACCAATTTTTATCAGAGATGTTTTTTTTTAAAAAAAGCCGATGAATTCATGTGATTCAAAAATAACTCAAAATTACAGAAAAATACTATGTCCGGGAAAATCATTTAAAGATTTCATGGAATAGGGAAAAAAAATTGTGGGAAAAAGGGGGGTTGGCAAAAAAAAATTTGAATTTTTGAGTTTTTAAAAAATTTTTGTTAAAAATTGAACAGGTCCCATACAAATAAATTTAGCACTATTTGAGAAAAAGATTTACAGATTAGCAGTTTTATTTTAGCCATTTTTAAAAAAAATTGTTTTTAAATTTTTTTTTAAAATGGTTATAAACTCAATATTACATAAAAATTTCTCTTGAAACTAGTGTGGTGCAAATGCTTTCTCATATTGGTTTTTATTTTCTTTGGTCTGGGCTAGCTATTGACTTGTCACTTGACAGCTGCCATCTATCCCCACCCAAAGTACTTTTTTAAAAAATTTTCTCAATTTTTCAGTTTCCTGATAGTTGAACCGAATTATTATTTTAGAATTTTAAGAAAGTAAAACCTTGTCCAAAGGGCAATTCTTTGAAAAATTTAACCTTTTTTAAGAAAATCCCCAACTTTGTAACCCACCCCAATACCGCCTCAAATCCCCAAGGAGTTTTTTTTACTGAGCCTTCCTTCTTCATTATTTTTTAAAGGAAATTTTGGGAAAAATATTTATCACGTACTATAACATTTTGAAAAAATAATTTAGTGTATAAAAGTATTATGCCACAACTTAAATATATTTTAAACATTTATTTCATTTCTGCCCATAATTGGAAGTTCAAAAAAATTTTAAAACGGAATGTGCAATTAAACGGCAAATGATTATGTTAAAGGTAAAAGGTACAATAATGTTGTAATAATATTAAGTAATAATAATAATAATAATTAGAAAATGTTATAAACATTTAATTTTAAATAATACTAGTTTCATATGTGATCAAAAAAACCCTTCAAATAACCCCCGATTATGTCACAGTATGTCAAATTATTTTGAAATATTTTCATAGGTTTTTTTCTATCAAAGGAAGATTGCTTAGAAAAATTTTCAAAAAGAAATTTAATCCATGTTTCAAATGGCATTAGTTCTTGTTATTTTCATTGTATCCTCCTTCATTTCTGCCCTTTACAAAACAGTATAAATATTTATAGTTGTACATCAAATGTAATAATTTACAGACTAAGTTTTGACTTTTTTGTAGAATGCTACATATTTCGATCAACACCTTCTTCATATTTTATGCATGATTCATGGCTACATTTTCCAGGCGTTTCTTCTAGTTATTTTTGAAAATTTCCAATATTTCCAATGTATGTAAAGCATTGACAAACAGAAAAGTGATCATCCCCAAAGTCAAATTGTTTGTTTTTCATTTCATGCCAAAAACGTGTAAATATTTCGTTTAAGGTAAATGCTGGCATATAAACTCTATTTCTGTGACATATAAAATTGGTAGTTTGTAAAGGATTTTCATATTAAAGCATAATAATTTTCATAAGCGTAAAATTTTTTTTTTTTTCCAAACATCTTTTATTATTTTAAAAATTGAAATAAGACAGTGTCAAAAAAACTGAAATTGACATCCATTACCATCTGGAGCCCAAAATGCCCCCTTTACAAACATATATTTTATATTGACATTTCTCTTTCTCTGAATTATTTGAAGAAATATTTTCATTAAACCCTTTGTAATAACAATGCTTTTCCCTTTCCCAGGGAAAATTTTTTTGAAATTTGGTGAAAATTTTCTGTCACAAAACAATTCATGAACTTCATGTTTTGAAAAAGGTAAAAAAAAAACAAAGAAGGAAAGAATGGTTGCATATTTCTTAAAAAAGAACCCAAAATATTAGGGGGGTTTTTAAAAAAATTCAGTGTTGAAACAATTTTTAACAAATCTAAAAACAAATCAAAAAAAAAAGTTTGAGAATGTACAAAGGATTAAATGAGTACAGAGGTTCGGTAAATTTTGATTATTATTCATCATGAAATATATTTTTAACATTTCAATTTTTAACATACTGTAAATAAATAAAAAATTGATAAAAGTAAAAAATCACAAAATTCTATCTTCAAAAAAAGAAGAAAAGGGGATAAAGACCCCTGGAGTTGAAATGATGGCTCTGGTAATGTTCCCTTTCGTAAATGCAAATTTGGAGTGTTTTTCGGGGAAAATTTTTTGACTTTTCAAAAATTTATCAAGTCATTTAAACTATTTTGATCACTTTGCAATAGTGGTTCAAATTGCTGGAAATGTATTTAACAGCATAAAAGAGATTAAAAAAAAAATTACATTTTTTAATTTTTGAAAAAAAAAAAGAATATGAAAATTAATTATATATATTTAAACAGTCAATTTGACTACCCATACAAAACGAAAATTTTTGGGAGTTTTTTAAAAAAATAGCATTTACTTTCTGAAAATGCAGAATTTTACTTTTTTTTGAAAAACTTAGATTTTTTTTGAAAATTTTATATGACATTATGAGAAGCACTTACCTTAAATGCAGTAATGTGAAAAATCACCTTTAATATAAATTTAACAATGTAAGAGGCTTCTCAAAAAAATTAAATTTTTGGAATTTTGAAAAAGAAAAGAATAAAATAAAAGGGCGTTTATGTCATCTAATAAAACATTTAACACTATCCCCCCCAAAAGTTAAAAAAATTTTGGAGCTGTTTTTTAGGTTTTGTAATTTTTTAACTGACATAGTATGCAATTTTGCGAAAAAACACAATTTTCAAAAAAAAGGAACATGACCTTAAAAAAAGAACTAATTGTGAGAAGAAATTTATTTCAAGGAATGATTTTAATCTTAACTTTTGTATTTGGGACCTGTACCATTTTTTATAAATGTATTTTACTTATTCTTTCAAAATTTTAAAAAAATTTTTGGATAATTATTGAAAAAATTTTAAAAAATGTACCGGGGATTAGGAAAGAACCCCTAATTTTAAAGAAAGCAATATCCGGTTCAGTCATCCAGATGCCAGGAATATCCATGGAAAAATCCACATGGGTTTAGGCGCGGGGGTTTTCACAGATGGATATATGTTTTAAAAAATAAACAACACTTTCTTGGGTGTCAGGGACTGCAAACGGTATTTCCATTGAAATCTAAAAATCAATTTTCCCAAAGATTATATAACTTTCTATACTAGTATATTACTCTGTATATACATATGTATATGGAAAAGTAACTAGTGGTGCTACAGAATACAGACTTTGTATATTAGTTTTCCATTTTCTTTGGTCTGTGCTAGCTGCTATTCATATTTCCCAAATTTGCTTGCCTGCTGACATCTTCGCCCCCCAAATACACTTTCCTGAAATATTTATTAAAGAATTTTATTACAATTTTTTGAAAGTTTTTAATCTGTGTCTTAGGATTTTTTCATTTTTTTTGGTAGATTTTTAACTTGTAAATTATACTTTTTTTGAGACTGATTATTTCAATGCTATTTACAGGTGATTGCAAATTTAATCAAGATCGTTTATTGGCAATGGCATGTAGGAAAAGGCTTTTGTGGTGGTCCCCCTGCCATTGCTGTAGAAGATGTGGAATTTAGTTTTTTTTTTTTTTTTTTATATATATATATTAAAAGTAAGTCCATTTGTATGTAAGAGGATCATTTTATTTAACGTGAATATATTACGTGAATAATATTTTGATGGATTATTATTTTATATTGTTTTAAAAATGGTTAAATGACTTTTAAATAATGGAAGTGGGGGAAAATTTTTTTGATTGTTCAATCCAGTTTACATTTGATAGAATATACGTTTAAAAATAATGTATTTCATAAAGCCATAATTTTTATGACTTATCAGTTATATATGATTGCAGTTTCAAAATTCTAAAAAAAGTAATACAAAATCTGACTCCCAACTTTTTTTTAGAATTTTTCATTAAATCAAAAAAGTTAAGTTTGGGGGTTTTTTACAAATTGTTTGGGACTGTGGTGCTTTGAGAGTTGGAGTTTGAATGAAAGGCGGGTATGAACAAAAAATATTTTCTGAAATATTTTTGAAAATAAAACTGAAAATATTTATTCAAAAACATTAAATAACCCATCAAAAAAAATATTGACAGATTTGATAGTTATTGGGAAAATTGTGTCCCTGTGCACTTTTTTTGTATTTTGAGTTTCTGTGTTATGGTTCTGATAGCCCAACAGTGTTGTTAGAGATTTTTATGATGTTATGAATTGATATATTTTTGCTATAAGTCCTATTTATTTACTAAATTATTTTTTATTCTGTTACATGTGTCTTTGTATTTATAGTTTAAAATTTTTGGGACCAATGAAATCTTTTTTTTTAAAATATTTAAAAGGAATTACCTATACAAGCTAAATTTAGAGTTAATTTTATGCCGTAGTTTGCCTTTTTTGTTATGTAAAGAAATAAATTCCCATAATTTGTAATACAGATGAGCTTTAAAAGATAATATAACAAGGAAAAATGTAGATTAAAAATGCTATTTTCTATATCCTGTGAGGCCCAAAGAATGATATTGTTTTTTCAGCGATATTTTAATTATATTTGTTTTTATGTTGTAGATAAATTTTTTTAACGAACATCAGTATTTAGTAGTAAAAGAATATTGGAATATTTTAAATTTTTTTGTATTTTTATTTCTAAAAACATTTTGATTTTATAATTGTAATGAATGAATTTAAAAAATATTTTTTTTTATGCTGAATATATATTTATAATATAGAGAGATAAGTATATTAAAATTTAATTATGACTTTTGATTTTTTTTTCTAAAAAGCATTTGATTTCAAAATTGTTATAAAAATAATTGTGAAAAAAAAATAAAATTTTTATGTAGTTCAGTTTTTTAAAAACAATTTCTAGAAGTGAAATTTGTTAGTGTGATAAATTTGAAAATTTACATTTTTTTTTTCTGTGTTAATACAAATAAAAATGTAATATTTTGAAATGTAAAAAAGTTATGTATGTTCCTAATTTCTGAAAATGTGAAAAATGTTAATGTGTATAAAGGGTTTTGTACACTTAGCATCTGTAAAATCTGTTTTTTCAAATATTTTTATAGGGGGGGTAAATCGATTTCCTAAAAAAAAAAAAAATTTTGCATAAATTGGTGAAAAAAAACCTATTTATTGAAAATTTGTTATTTTTTTATTAATTTTTTTATAATTATGCTAAGACTTACCTTTGACTTGAAAAATTAAATTATGTAGTTTAAAATTTTCCCCATCTAATTGCCAAGGACAAAAAGCCCTAGGTTGAGTCTTTAAAGGGGTTGGGAACAATTGCTTGGTTGTAAATTTTTTAACGCTGGCTGCTGTGACGTTGGTTTCCTCCAATTAATTCCGGGAAAACGTTCAAGAGAACCTCGAATTACAACACCCAGGTGATCCTTTCCCCACTTCCTAACTCTTGTCTAAATCTGAGGGCCGGGAAATGATGAATTGATTGATTCTTATCCATGACCTTAAAAGATTATACAGTGAGTATTCTTATTTACCAGAGTTAAACCTGGGCAAAGGGCCCATCGGAGGAAACTTTTAACATTAGGTTTATTCTAAATTTTTTCCATTAATCAAACAGCTTAGCCAAAAGCATCCCCCAAAACAAAGTAGTACATTTATTTTACTAGGATTATACACCCATTTTAAATAACTTTTTTTCCCAATAAACCAATGAACTGTAACCTTCCCTGCCTTCAGTGAGTTCATTTTTTTGTTAAATGTTTTGCATTATTCTCAAAAAATAACAATAATCCCTCTTTTTTCGGGAGATATGAAACATATACAAAAAAAAAAAAAATGAAAGACTTTTTGGAAATTGATTATTGGTTTGGTTCTGGGGAAATTGAAATTTCTAGCAAATATGTTAAAAAAAAAATATAATTTAATTTTTTTTTAAAATAAAAAAGCCCATTTTTTTCTTAAAAGAGTTGAGATAAACATTTTTTTTTTTAATTCTTCAAGCTATAGATCATTAAAATAAAAATTACCCAGATTGAAGTATAACTTTGAACTCAAAATCAACCTGGAAAAAGAAGGAAAACCCAGGATTAGTTTTGATCCCCACAGAACATACTATCAGCTAGGGAAAAGCGCGCTTTATGACAACTAAAGACACTGAGGACATCATAGGCTTCAAAACTTAGTGGTCAACCTATTTTAAAAGACAACAAATCTCTTTTCTGGCCTGGCAGATCTCATTGTGAGAATGTGACTTTTTAATAAAAAGCAAATATCCCGAGAATATTTTGGTTATATAAGTGAGCAATATTGATGGGTGAACGGACTATTCTTTGGCAAAAGGGAAAGGATTCCCGATTTACTTTTTTAAAAAAATTTGTGGTCGGGGTTTTTTCCCAATCAACAGAATGAAAATAAAGATGTTAAAAAAAGGGACTTCAAATTTTTTCGACCCCGATGTAAATCGTTGATGGTTCATCTGAGCTTAAAAAATCACCCCATGACATCCCTAGTTGTTTGCCCTGATTGGGGACCTAAAATTTATTTTCCCAAGCCCAGAAAAAAAGAAAGTATAAAATACATCCCCAAAAATCTCCTGTTTCACCCGAAAATTTTTACACAGCCCCATACTCAAGTGGAAAGGATGATGAGTAGTAGATACTGATATTAATTTAAAGAATGATTTTCATGTCCCTATAGACTATATGTTAATGGACATCATTACATTTTATTCTTAAAATTGTTGCACAAAACAAAAAAAAACAAAAAGTTAAAAAAATTTTTATAATTGTTTTTATGGGAAAAAAGTCCAACGTTTTTATAACACAGAAATGCAAATTTAAATTACAGAAAAGCCCAAATTTGAAGTTACTAAGTTTTTTTTTTTTCAGAATACTGGGAAAAAGGATTTATTTCATTTCAAAACAAATTCAATTGTATTGTGTTTAAAATATGAGATGAAAAAAAGGAAAAAAAGGAAGTGGAAAATTTTTCATGTATTTGGGGTTAAAATAATTAATGATTTTATTTTTAATATTATGTTTAATTGCATCAACTGAAATTTCAAAAAACAATCAATTTGTTAATTTGCCAAAGAATGGTGGAGGGTATACTTTTATGCTGGCCACTAAAAGACCAGCTAATGTAGCAACTTTTGGAAAAAAATCCTTTTCAGAGCATGTATTCATACTTATTTTGGTAGTTTCATTTTTTTTGTGTTCAAAGTTGACCAGAAACATTTTTAGTTAACGAGTAGTGACATTTACAACTGACTACTGTAGATTCCCCCAACAATAAAAACCGTCATGTAAATGTGCTCGCCAATTTCATTTTTCTCCCAAATTTTCCTTTAGCGGTTTTTGTTTTTTTTAAATCTGTATTTAATAGTTTTATAGGCATTTTTATTTTTATTTATTATTTTCAATTTTTTTTATTGGTAATTAGTGAATTTAGTTGTAATAGTTTTAGAATAAAGTTACCTTTCCCATTTACCAATTTTTTTAGCATTTTATTTTCTGAATACAATTTATTAATAACTAGAAAACAATTTAGCCCAACTACAACTGTCCCGTACTTGTATTTTGCCAATAATGATTTCATTTCTTTCAAAGTGGATTTAAATTTATTTTTGGATTGTGGAAGGAATCAGTAAAAAGGAGTCCATATCACACCTTTTTGATAAAGGAGGGGAAAGTTACAGGTAACATTTTCTAAATCTTATGTTTCCCAAAAACAAGAGTAATTTTTTTTAATTAAAATAATCATGAGGTAGTTGTTGTTATCTTTAACTAATAATTATCATTAGTCATGTATTAATAGTAATAAATCTAATTTTCTTTTTCAAGATTTGGGGTGATGTTTTTTGAAAAATGATTAACAAACGCAAAATACAAAACCTTGCTACACCCAAACAGAACTGCAAAAGACAATTTCCTCTGAAAAGGTGACAGGAAAAAACTTTTGTTCATTAGGGGAAGCCTAATTTGAAGAGGACCAGGATTAAATGTTATGAACAGTGAAATTTTTAAAGGAAGTGATTATTAATTTTCATTGTAGTCAAAATAATAAATCATTCTCAAATCAATATTTATATTGTTTTTTAAATTTCAAAGATCGATCCAAGCTCAAATTCCTGGCATTATAAATTAGGGCCTTGCCTAATCATAAACAAGTTCATTTGTAGGAGAATGGGAAAAAATTTAAGATAGTAAAAATGATTCAAAGTAACCATTAAAGATTAAAGGGTTTTAATTTTAAATATAAAATATTTTTAAAAATAAATTTTTATAGATTTTACACAAGGCATTTCCAAAAATGCCACTGTTCTTTGAAGAACTATGCATGTTTGTAGTCAATTAAAACGTTTTTCCCCAATAAATTTGCATTTTCAAAAAGTTGAATGAAGAAAAATATGTTTGAGATGGGTTTTTTTTTTTTTCTAAACATGTTGTTTACAAATCTTTAGAAGATAATATCAAGTATTTTTCCATCTTCCTTACCACTTTTTCAATGTCATAAAACAAGTATGGTCTGAGACAAAATGTTATGAAGGTCGGCAGTGGATTGAAAGAATTAAAAGGTTTGGGGAAAAAGCATTATATCAATAAAAAGTCCTAAAAAAAATATTTAACTTATGAATAAACATTTCCCTCTTCTTGATATTGATACAAGGCCCTTTAATTACAGTTACAGAGAATTAAAAATATAATAAAGTTTTTTAAAAATTTAACCCGTAAATTAAAATATTACTATTTTTATCCTTCTTTTTTTTCTCCTTTTCCTTCTTCTCTCCTTCTCCTTCTCCTTTCCTTCTCCTTCTCCTTTTTCCCTTTTTCCCCCTTTTCCTTTTCCTTCTCCTTCTCCTTCTTCTCCTTTCCCCTTTTTCTTCTTCTTCTTCTTCTTCTTCTTCTTCTTTTTTCGTTGGGTCATCTAGGACCAGCACAATTTTTTTTCTTCCTTTGCCCTTCTTTTTTTTCCTCCAGTACTCTTTCATCTTCCCGTGTTTTCTCTTTTCCACTTTTCTCCTTGGACCATTTTGATCCCGTTTTTTTTCCTTCCTGCCCTGGCATCCTACCATTTTTAACACTTCTTCTTAAAAATCTCTCTTCTGCTGCTTCTCTTTCACTTATATTGTTTCTTTCAAATTTTTTTTAACTTTAATCCAGACTATTGTCAATTCTTTTCCAAAGGTAGTTAAAAACTGCTTAGTTAATCTGTTTCGCCCCTTCTATATAAATGTCCAAAAAATGCAATTTCTTCCAAAGTTTTGGAAATTTTTCATAGTAATAAATTTCTTCATTACTTTTAATTTCCATACCTCGTGTTTTTATTACCCCAAAATTTTTCCAAAATTCTTTTTCAGGACTTCAACTTTATGTAATTTGGGGCATACTAACATTCCTTGCAAAAAAACATTCTGGTTTTACTATGTTTTATAGTGATGTATTTTTATGTTTTTAGATAGAGACTTTTTTTTGTAAATGTTTTTGGTTATCCCTATGCTCTCTCCATTTTGTGTACCCCTTTTTTCTACAGCAAATTTTTTTTAGTCCATTTTCTTTAATTATTTCTCCCAAATATTTGAGTTTTATTTCTTTACCTTTCCCAAAAACTTTAGTGAAATTTAGGGGCATTTTTTTTATTTGTCTAAATTTTGTTTTTTCCGGAAATTGTAAAAAACATTATTTTTCCCTTTTGAGATTGATTTGTATTTCATGTCTTACATTTTTGGGAAAAAATGGGGGGTTTTAAAAATTTAAATTGACTTGTATCTGGGGTTTTAGATAAGGTTTGCTAGCAGATTTAATGCCCAAAATTTTCGATTACTTTGTCTAATGTTTCCCTTTTAAATTTAATCAACCTTTTAAAAATTTTAAATGTTACAACTATGTCTTTAGAGTTAGTAAGTCTGTGCTGGGTTATGGACTTTAGGTTAAAAAAACTGTTTGACACAATCTGCCCTTTTTAAATCCACTCTGATATTCTCCCAAATGGTTATCAAGCTTTCTTCCACCTTTTTTTATACTATTTTGAAAATATTTAGAACCCATCAACAAGTTTCCCCTTTAAATTTTTTCATCTTGCTTGTCACCTTTTTATGCAAAGGATGGATAAACCCTTTCCAGTCTTCTGGAATCTTTCACCCCAGATTACCTCAAACAGAGCTGAAGGTAATGAATTTTTTTAAAACCCTTAAATAAAAAGGAGACATTTATTTAATTTTTTATCCTGGGCTGGAAAAAAAATTAGGTCAATAAAATTACCTATATATAAATTTTAAATTGTTAAATAATTTGTATTTATTTAAATGCAATATAAATAATTAAATTGAAAATTTAAAAAATTGATAATTATTAAAGAAGGAAGGTTCACCCGGAGGGTATTTATTATTAAAAAGTTTATTTAATAAGATATTTATTTACCATTAGAAATTGATAAACTCCATCTCAAAAACATTATTAAAGAAATTTTACCCCAAAAACGGTGTATTTTTCATTTGCACTTGAATTTTAACATCTCTTTGCTCACACTTATTGATAATGTTCTCTTAATTCTTAATAATTGTTCCCCGAGTTAATAGTTTATTTATAGATAAACATATTTTTTTTTTTCACAAGAAACAAACATATCAGAAAAGAGACGAGAAAAGACTGTTCAGTGAAAGCCCCCAATTCGTGAAGGGGGGTGACCCGAAACAAATCAAAAATGAGAGATTGGGGTCGGAGTAAGTTTCATAAGTTGGCTATTCTGAAGGAAATTGTTTATACTGCCATATTGACCCGGTTAAAACGGGGCCCGGACTATTATCATTTTTTTAAAATTCTCTTTGTTTAATGTTTTTGAGGTTAATGGTAAGTAGTGTAAAAGAAGTGATTAAAGCAGTAATCAGGAGAACTGAAAATTCAATTCTCAGTAAAAATAGGATCAGATTTAGAAAAAACCCTAAACTTTCATATTTATGACCAGTAATATAAGTTCCCAAAAACTATGAAATCTATGCATTTATGCAGTAAAAATTTTGAAAAATCCCCATAAAATTTAAAAAAAACCCATCAAAATTAATTTCTCATAATTTTTATAAAATTCATTAATTCATTCATCATGCCTACAATTTTAAGAAAATATTAGTTATTTTCCACAGTGGAATACAAAACTTTAAATTTTATTAGAATAATGTTTAAACACAATTTTAGAATTCCAGCCATTTCATTTAAGAAAAAAAAATTTCATTTCTTTTTTGCATCCTGTTTTATTCACATTTGTAGGAATTTATTCAGGTGGGCAAAACATGTAATACTTGGAATGATCGCTTTTCCTATAAGTATGCATATCATTCACCTTTAGAAAATTGAAATTTAACCTTTAAAGTACCAAAAAAAGCATAATTAAAAATTAAAAAATTTAAAATTTTTTAAAAAAAATACCAAAAAAAAAATAAGTAATAATGTACAATTTCCAAAAAAAAATGCAGAATAATTGAATTTGCAGAAATATGATGCTTATTAAAAAACACCAAAATATCAAGATATTTTTTACAATCATGTTTAAATAATTGGGAAAATTAGGTTTAATGCTTACCGTGAGCAATCTTTTTACATCAGGGGAAAATATATTTGCGGAAAACGGATCTTTACACAAAAAATTTTATCATTTTTTTTTGTAATAAACTACATTATTATACCATAAATCATTATTTATTTAAAAAAAAACCCCCTTTAAACATTTCTTAAAAATGTTGAAAAAAATTAATTTTCTGGAACACTTTCTGATTATTTTGTAAAAAAAAAGTAATAATGTTATTTAATATTGAAAGAAATATTTAAAAAAATTTTTAATTACAAAATATGTTTTTTTCTTTTTTTTCAAAAATACATAATTCAAAAAGCATAAATTTGATATATGTTATGATTTAAAACTATTTAAAATTTTGGATTTTGTTTGAATGAAATTAAACATTTTACAAAGGGATTTACTTAAAATACCAAAGAAGTACAATTTTTTTTTGTCAGTACATTCACTCCCCAAAAAGCTGGTGTAACTAATTTTATTACAATAAGTGGGGAGACTATGATTAAAATTTCTTCCAATTTTTAAAAACCATCATACAAATATATTTAAATTTTTTTTCAAAAACAATACATTTCTGATTCCTTCTTTCTAGAGTTGATTACAATAAGTCTCATGGATTCTGTTACAAAAGGATCCAACTGTTCTTTATAAAAAATAATTGAATAATGATATATCTGACAAATTTTTAAAAAAAATTTAAAAAATTTAAAAAATTTTAAAAAGCAATTTGGCCTTTAAGGTGCAAGTCATTCCAAATGCTTAAGTTTTTCCCATTTTTACATTATAAGTACTTTTTGATTTAGAAATTATTGTGATTTATGGAATATAGGTACTATATGTTCAAAATTTAATTTTATGATTCAATGTTCAAACATGTACATCAGATTATATTAAGCCAACACTGTGGAGGGGCTTTTTTAAAATAGCAATGGAAGAAGACTGGGTGGGCCCCTAACATTACAAAAATATTACAAAATTAATTGAGCCCATGACTTACCATACTTCCAAACACAGTAAGAGATTTACAATATTTTCATCCTGAAAAAAATACAGAAGAAGATAAACATAAATTTTAATAAAAAAAAAAGGTGAATTTTTTAAAGAGTATGTATTCGGCAATAGTTGATAAATTATTTATTACCCCATCATGATTTAAGTCTAATTTCTGTTGAAAATAAGTTTTTAGTAAAATAAAAGGAATAAGTATCTAAAAAAAAGTATGCAGAATAAATTTATTAAAAATTTTTTACATGCAACTGAGGTGACTGTTGACTATCATGAGATGTGCCATTAAATTGTAAATTGGATATAACATCAATTTCTTGCCTTGTTTTACAGCCATCATGGTTTACATCATAAAGTCTGGAAAAAATGTTGTGTTATATTGGAAAATTGTGCATATACATAGGGTCATCCAAAGGAAGGACTCATGGGCTTTCAACCTTGCTGCCATTCCCACAGTTGATGAAACATATTCCAATATATTTTAATTTTTATTTCTCCTTACTACTTACATTAAAAGAGATATTGTAAGCTGCAGCAAAAAGTGATTTTTTATAAAATCTGGTGATGGGGTCCCCTAATGATAAAAGGATAATTTTGTGAAAAAATTACTTCCCCTAAATGTATAAAAACAGAATTTTGTTTTGGGGTTTTACACCAAAAATTAGTTTTATCAAAAGCTTCTGACAACGTCAGATAATGTTCAACAATTTTTCCAAAAATTTTTATTTCACAGATCTGGGCAAAACCCCGGCTCCCGGGAATTTTAAATGGATATTTTGATTTTTGGGGGGACTTTTTAAGAAATTTCAGGTTAAAATTGAAATTTTCTCAAAACGTTCCCCAAGTTTTTTGGGTTAAATTATTTTCAGTAATGGGGCAATAGAGAAAATATAGAAATGAGAACTGTATCATTTTTTAAAAAGTTTAGCATAAAATGGTTACTTTCATTTTTTTTGTCTTGAAAACTGTCAAAGTTTTTTTTCCCCCGCCTTCCTACAACCACATTGAAGATAAAAAATTGTTTTAACGTTTTCAAACTTAGATAAAAAAAAAAGACCTTTTTTTTAGATTTTATTATTGGTGATTTCTAGGGAAACCGTGACATTTAAAAATCTGAAAATTAAAAAGTTCATTTTTAAATTTTCTTTTCGTCACACGTACTTACGTATAAAAATTTCAGAATAAAACATTGTAATGCTGAGGAAAAATAGGCGAAAAGGATACATTTTGTTTTACATGTAACCCACATGTACCTCTGAAATTACTTGTCTAACCGATTTTGGTCAAAACCAGTTTTGGGGGGTCCTGATAAAAAATGGTGCTGTTTATTTTCGGCAAATTGTTTCCAAAGGAAAAAAAAAAACATTGCAAAAGGGACAATATAGATCATGGGATTTTTTTCAAGGAAAACGGTTCTAAAACTAGAGGCGCTAAAACAGCACGGACTTTCTCGCCCGTATTTTCATGCAAAATAGGGCGAAAATAATTCAAATTTTCGAAAAATTGTACATGACATATTACATGACTTATTTTAAAACCCATCTTTAAGGGGAAAATTTTAAAGGGAAAAATTTCTTATCTTTAATATTTAGTGCATGCAAGTATGCGCAGTGCAATATTAGTGGATTTTTTTTTCTCGGGGGGATGGCGGATCTTGCTGGGTGGCGGGGGGGACCCCCCCCGGCCCCCCAACCCCGGCTCCCCCCTAACCAGGACTCTCCCCCCGCGGGCCCGCCCAGCCAGACAAAAACTCTGTCTCCCAGAATATGTGGATGAGTGCATGTTAGTGTAAGGTTTTTGTAAGGGGGGGGATAGGACAAGGGAAAAGGAAGGACAGATCGGGGCGGTCCTGGCCCGTTTGAAAGGGTTTTCCCGGCATTGCCTGGTATTGATCGGAGAAACCACGGAAACCCGATCAGACGCCCGGGCCCCTAGAATTTTTCCGAAGATGAATTGACCTGCTGAAAATGTGTGAAAATTTGCCGCCGTGAAGACTCGAACCGGCTCCCGGGTTAAAGGGGCAGGACATCAGGACACGAGCCCCACCGGTCGTATGTCGGGGTATCCCAATGTTGACAAATTTAAATTTTAATATTTTTAGGTTTTTTTTAAATTTTATTTTAAACTAAACCACAATATAAGAGGGAATTAAAATTTTTTTTAAGGCCGCAGAACTTTGAAAATGGGAAAAAACTTTTTACGTTTACCCGCCCCCAAAAAAAACCCCGGAAAATAGGGGGCACCATAAAAATAACCCGGTTAAAGTTTTTTTTTTATCGGATCATTTTTTCTTCTGGGAAAAAATTTATATTAGATCTGACATTCTTTTTTTAAGAATTATGTTAATCAAAACATTTTAAACCAATTTAAACATTCAGTTGGGACAGGGGGTAGAATAGAGTGACAAAAATTTTTTAGCGATCATTTTGGGAAAAAAATTGGAAAATCCAAATATAATTCAAAAGCAGTCATCGCATTTTCTCAACAAAATAAAACTTACGTGAAAGCCCATCGTGGCGTTCTTGTACTGAACCTTGACAACCATTGACAATCCAAGCATAAAGTTGCCGAGGTAATGGTTCCATTCTGCTCTTTATCCAAGGCAAAAAAGACGTAATGAGCATGACTTGAATCTGTAACAAAAAATTTGAAACACATTCATAACTTAAACGATCTGAGGAATATTTGTTCTGCACATGTAAAATAATAATAATAATAATAATAATAATAATAATAATAATAATAACAACAACAACTACTACTCCACCTACAGAAAGTGACGACCTTCCAGTTGGCGTGGGCTTGAGTACCCGTGTGCCTGAGAGCTGTATCGGCGGTAGCCTAGCTACCTTAGGGCCTCCTTGCTGAACAGGTCGAAGATGAGGGGTCAGATGGAGTGCCCCAGAGAAGAGCCCCAAATGCATCCCCGAAGAACAAAGGATGGATGAAGGCGGGGAAGAGAAGGACCCCCGAACTCAACCGCAGGGGGGCTCCCGACAGCGTCTGTCTGGTCGTGAGGGCGGCGCCATGGGGGGGAGTTGACGGAAAGGTTAGGACCTTTGCACTCCCTTTTAAATGGCCGCGGAGCGCAAGAGAAAAGTGAGTGGTTGGCACAGAGACCCATGATTTAGAGGAGGCCGAACTGCATTAGACAGCGATTGATTGATTGATTTATCGGTTTCCGGGCGCGTCAACTGCTGGTCTGTCCGTTAGTTAGTGCATGCTTTTCTCTGGAGATGGCGGTGTTCTTCCCCGCTGGATGGCGGATCCGGCCGACCTCCGTCGGCAGGGGTTTCCCCACCAGGACTCTCCCACCAGCGGGCACCTCCAACCGGACAAGCCTGAACTCCTGACCGGTCTCCCGGAAAATGTGATAGTGTAGTGCATGTTAGTGTGTGAGGGGAGGATAGGACGAAGGGGAAAGGGCAGGTGCGGCGGTCCGTGGCCCGTTTGGTAGGGTACTGCTCCGGCATTCGCCTGGTGTTGATCGGAGAAACCACGAAACTACCGATGGGGCAGCCGGCCGATAGAATTCTCCTCCAGACAGCGACTGAGTTCGACCTGGGTGAAATGGGGTCGAAATCCTGCCGCCGTGGGGGGTGGAACCTAGGACCTCCCGGTCAGAGGCGCTGCAGTGACTCAGTTGATGCACTGGCACCGCTCCGGTTTAGCCAGCGAAAAGGCTGCCTTCAGCAGTCAGTGAAAACCCCTAATGCCAACTGGCGATCGGAAGGACCGTGGTTGGTCCGCGGGATGTCCGAGGCCACAGTGGGTCGCGTTAACGGTTAACAGGAAATAGCCCCATGAGTTAAGTGTGATCTGTGAACGTGAAATTGCTTCCCGCGAAACTTACGGCGGACTTAAAATTAATGAGCACAATGGACAGGTTAAGAAATTTAAATGAATCTCCACGTGCCTTGTTCTACCAACGTCCCATACCTGCTCAGAAATCAAGCAAATATCACTTTGTCGACGTCTGGCCATCTCGTGGTTGAGTCCCAGGGACCCAGAGCCGGCAGAAGCTTGAAGCCATCGTCAGAGATGAACCCGGGATGAATTAAAGGAAGTTATGTAGTGCTTTTACTACGCAAAAGCGAAAAATGAGGACTTCCCAGTCAGAGGCTCTGCAGTGACATCAGTTGATCCATGAGCCACCCTCTCGGTGCAAGTTTTCGGGGATATTGGATTGTGGGAGGCGATGGGCGATGAGAAATACTTTTTGAAGTTTGCTCTTGTTTTTTATAAGTGAGGGTTAGCTGAGTAATGAAATTATTGATATGTATTGAGATATACCAAAATTTTTCTCTCTCTACATCTATATCTGCTAAAGATCTAGCGCCCGGCTTGCTGGGTCAATGGGTCACGATAAATAAACCCTTATTACTCTATAATGGATTACAGGATCCGCCGACTATACAGCGCAGCTGGGAATCTGAAATAGAATGTTTCATTCCTAGTTCATTTCTGTTCGGATTGACTAAATGAAGATCACTTTCTTTCTAAAGAAAAAAATTGAACAAAGTTTATTTTCCCTTTTTTAGCAAACAATTTGAAATTTACAATTTTTTAGGCCTTTGATCAAGATGTCTTTCAATTTATAATTTATACCGCGGTTAACTTATCTTTTCTTCGATGATGTCCCTCGTAGACTTCTCAGTCGAAATATCTTGCGATCTTGCCGTAGTCCAAAGTTCCAATTTATACACCAATATTGCTTCCACATGAAAATATCTACGATCAGTTCAGAAGCGTTTTCCGAGCAGAATGAAATCTTTCTGCATGATTCATCCTCGAAGACTTCGAAATTAAAACTACCTTCATTTTTTCAAAACATTTGCCCGTCCTTCTCTCACCCAGCCAATCCATACGTTCGTTATATTTTGGTGTGCGCCCTTTTTGATCGTCTTTTGAACTTCTTCGCCCAATCCCAAATTTTCTACTTTCGGCATCCAGAAAACTCTTAATGCATTAAAAAAACAAAAACATTGTTTATTCACGGTCGTTGCTAAGCTCTAGCCCCGTGATATTTCGTAATGCATGTTCCACCATATTGTCTACAAATAAATGTTTGTTTATTTTAATGACATATCGGTAGTCACAGCTTCCCCTCTAGCGTCATTTGGTTTGCTAAAACTAGCTAAATGACAAGACTAAATTGAACACTTTCTTCTTGCTTCTTCACACTAAACGACATTAACACTTTACACTTTGCACTGCACTAGGTCTTGTTTCTTGCACCTTAACACTATTTACATTTTCCTTTCGGAATGTGCCAACAATAACCATTTCATCAGGTATTCTAGAAACCCGTATCTGCCTAATTTTGCTTCCCATTAACTTCATTGAATAAAATACACATTAAATTAAACTCCCTACACAAACTGAAAAAATACACATAATAACAAAACAATACCAAAGGAAAACTATTACCTAATATTTACAAACTATTTACAAATCTCTGTTATGACCAGTATTTCAATCATGCTGTCGTCCTCATATACTTCATATTCCTGTAGTTATATGTTCCATTTGCCGTCCATTTTCATCATTCAAAATCGCGGCATTCTTGTTAATACTTTAAAATTGATACGGTCCTTTATACAACGGGAAAAATTTATAAAGTAGCTTTATCCACTGACGACACTTGAGGTCTCAATTAACACTTCATCACCCTCCTTATACTGCCTCAAGCATTGTTTCTGTTTTAGCTTTCTTTTGGCTGCTGCCTCCTCAAATTGTCATAAATTATTCGGTATATCTCACATCATCTGGGTGTAGTCCAATTTGCCAGTACGCCAGTAAAATCCAGTCGTGAATATCCGAGCTCCCTTTACCTTCCATATCATTTCATCTAATTTCGGCGGTTTTTCATGACGAGCGATGGTCTTGCTATTGATTTTCCCTAGCATCAACACAAAATCTGATCTTATTGTCTTTCTTACAACTATCACTGTTGGGCTACATACGGTGTCATCGTTTTTTTTATTATACCATCCTCAAGCATCGTGTTTATTTGTTTACGTACTTCGCTTTTATATACATGGGGATCGGATATTGTTTCAGATTAAAGGTTCCTCATCCATCAATTCAATTTTAAATTGATATCCCTACCGGCTCCTTGAATTTCCCAAAAAATATCTCTATATTCATTGACTAACATTTCCATAGCTTCACTAGCATCTATTCCGTTTTCGTCGACCGCGCCCCCTGCTGCCGTGTGGGTCTGGTCCCTGGTCTCTTCAATTTGTTCCGCAATATCGCAAATACATATCTTCGCCCTCTGGTCTTTGATCCTAAACAATGTTGTTGCCCTTTGTCACCTCGTAACAATACACTCCTGTTACCTATGTCGACCTTGGCGTCATACATTTTAGGCCATCAATCCCCCAAAAAAATTGGACGAATCAAATTCTTCACTACAATTGCCGGAAACTGAATTGTGATCCCTGAACTTCCACTTCCACCCAATTTGCCGACTTCTCGTTTGATGCGCCTTCCATTAGCTGTCCGAATATCCAAACTCCTGGTGGGTAGCTCATCAATTTTATTTCCTTTTTCTTTAACTGCTCACAATTTTTCCGACACTGCACAAACATTTGCACCTGTCAATTAAAATGTCTACAGGTATATTCCGAAATATCCCTTAAAAATTAAACACGTGCTATTCTCCGCCCGTTCGTCCGTATCTTCCCTTAATAAATCTTCCCCCGATACTTCAATGTTTTTCAACTCCTTAAGAACCATCACGCCCCCATTATCATCATGAAATTTTAGGTGGCTTGGTATTACAAGCGCCGATGCATGCCATTGGTATATTTCCCCGTGAACGCATCATGAATTCATTTTCTAACTGTTCGATCTTGTCCTTAATGTCCCACGTATATTTCCCAGATTCAGATTCTTGCACCATTTTAATGTTTCTAAGTCCCTCTGTATTCGTTTTTTTGATTTACAATCCGAATTAACTAATTTAGATTCTATGTTTTCAGTTGTTTCGCCATGTTGAAGGACATTGCATTTAAATTATCTACACGCGACTCGACGATTGTCAACTTTTTTGCATTGTTGGTTATGTAAATGTCCTAATGTCACAATGTTTTCCCGTAAATTATTAACTTGGGAATTATTTTGTGCCAGATTCTTTTAATTCCTCTGCATTTGGTCGACTTGATTATTAAAGACTCAATTTTTGCGTTTTATTTCTGCTAACATCTTAAGAATTAAATTACTAGGGGCCATATTTCCTAACGGTGCAGCCATTATTTTCTTTTCTTGTGGTTCAATTCTCAATAATTTCTCGCGTACTTTCTCCTTCGGGGTTAGTATTAGCGGACTTCATATCATCTCCATTAACATTCTCCATACGCAATTTTGCTCCTAGTATCCATTTTGAATTTTAAAATTAAAATTTTCTGTTAAATTATTTTTAAAAACACACCAATGAAATGGTCTTGGCCCTTTTTTACAATTAACAATTAATTTCAAATGTCAATCCATAAATTTCAGATTCCCTTTGGATCCCATATTATAATTTATAAGACTAATTTTATCCGTGTCACTTATAAATTATAACAAATTATGCATCACGTTGAGGCGCCATTTGAGATATACCAAATTTTCCTCTCTCTACATCTATATCTGCTAAAGATCTTAGCGTCCGGCTTGCTGGGTCAATGGTCACGATATAATATAATCCTTATTACCCCTATAATGGATTACAGGATCCGCCGACTATACAGCGCAGCTGGGAATCTGAAATAGAATGTTTCTATTCCTAGTTCATTTCTGTTTGGGTTGACTAAATGAAAGATCACTTTCTTTCTAAAGAACAAAATTGAACAAAGTTTATTTTTGCCTTTTAGCAAACAATTTAGAGAATTTACAATTTTTAGGCCTTTGATCAAGATGTCTTTCAATTTACAATTTATACCGCGTTAACTTATCTTTTCTTCGTTGATGTCCTCGTAGACTTTCAGTCGAAATATCTTGCGATCTTGCCGTAGTCCAAAGTTCCAATTTATACTTAATTTGCTTCCACATGAAAATATCTACGATCAGTTCGAAGCGTGTTTCAGCAGAATGAAATCTTTCTGCATGATTCATCCTCGAAGACTTCGTATTAAAACTACCTTCATTTTTTTTATAACATTTGACCGTCCTTCTCTCACCCAGCCAATCCATACGTTCGTTATATTTTGGTGTAGCTGACCTTTGATCGTCTTTGAACTTCTTCGCCCAATCCAAATTTTCTACTTTCGGCATCCAGAAAACTCTTAATGCATTTAGAAAACAAAAAATCATTGTTTATTCACGGTCGTTGCATCCTCGTGATATTTCGTAATGCATGTTCCACCATATTGTCTACAAATAAATGTTTGTTTATTTTAACGTGACATATCGGTATGTCGCAGTATGGAAGAGATTGGGAAAGAAGGAATTCTGAATTATCAGGGAAATTTGGGATTTTCTTTTTGGGGTAGGGGAAATATTTTCTTCTGTTTGATGCGTTTATTAACATCTTTGAAGTTTTGACATTCTTTGTAATTGGTTAGATGATTAAGAGCGCATAAAGCGCCCTATGAGCCCGGCTTTTTTTCGCAGAGATGTGTGAAGTGCTTGCCCCGCAATTGACACCCGGAAGTAGCATTACCTACGACCTGTAGAATCTATTTTGACAATATGGTATTATACTTTGCTTTTTCTTCCATGGTGGCTCAATTTACAATAGAAATTTAATAAATAAATACTTTTACATAAATTAATTTTGTTTATTTATTTGCTGTTAGGATGTGGTTGTAGGGTAATAAACAACAAGAGTGGTTTTTTTCGTTACTCTGTGACGAATGCCTACTGAGTACAGAGTTTGGGCTTTCAAGTCACGTTTTGTGACTGTGTCAATTGTTGGGTGCAATATAAACATAACACGAAAAGCTCTTTCTTGTTTAGACTGAAATATATAGTATTCAATTGTTTTATCAAATAATTTGATGATTTCGGTAAGAATCAATCCTCTAGGTAAAACTTTGATTTTCCCTTACACGTGTATTTTTCTTCTTGCATGTTTTGGCGCATCACTGTGATACATTAGGTCCAGAAGTGATATTTGGTACAAATATTGGCGGTATTGTTATGTTTTCACCTTGCCTATCTATTTACTCTGCTTCGTTCATTAATGTAGTAAATCTATCGGATAACTGGATTATTTTGAGGTGGAATCACTGCATTGTCATTACTGATACATCAATGTCTCTTTCGAGTTTGTCATTCGTCAATACTTACAGTTGGTGTATGATTATGGTGTTCTGTTCAGGTGTTGACTCGTGGTTGTAGGTTACCACAGAAGATGACTCCTGGCCTGGGGACACAAGGTTACGCATCTCAGACCATTGCTGCGAGACTGGAAGGTTCTGTTGGGTTTGGGGGTATTGACTGACAACCTCCATTGCATCACGTGGGGTGGAGCCGAGGACTCTATGCCTGTTGACTGTTGGGGCTATGGCTGTACCTCTTCTCCCGCAGCCTTGCGTTCTAGAGGCTGGCGGCTGTACACCGACTGACAGCACATGACGCCGTGATCACGAGCTAGGTTACTATTAGGTCACTTTGTAGATAAGGAATTATGATAAGTGAATAGTTAAATAACACTGATCTCACTGCCATTGTGAATTACACTGCCATTGGCGTCGCCGCACAATTGACGCAGTTGTGATCACCATGTGCACTCTGCGCACAGCGGAGCTCCGGGAACAACCTTCACTTCCACCGCTTATTCAGAACTTAGTTTCGAAATGTGACATTTTTGTGACTTCTATAACATTATTGGAGTTTTATCTCCTTCTAGGTACCCCCACTACTCATCATGGGGGGTCTGAAACGAAAGGAAATGCAAATTAATTTCACAAGTCTGTCTTTGTAATTGCTAGTAAATGCTTATTAGAATGTTTAACCCCGCACAGTAACGAGCCTGTGAAAAGAAAACGCCGTAGAGCAGGAATGATTGATCAATTGATTCATTAATGACTCTGGGCGCGTCCACTGCTAAGGTATCTCGTACGTGTAGGGTACGATTTTATCGCGGGGAGGGGGAGAGATCCCCCTAACCAGGACTTTCCCACCAGCGGGCACCAGCCCAGCCGGGACAAGCTCTAAGCTCCCGACCGGCCTCCCGGAATACGTAGTAGAGTAGTGCATGTTAGTGTACGTGTGTGTATGTAAAGGGAGAGGATGGGACAAGGAAGAGAAAGGAAAGATCGCGCGCGGTCAGTGGCCCGTTTGTTACGTACTGTTCCGGTTTTCACCTGGTGGTCAGAGAACCCATGGAAAACTATCAATCATAGCAGCCGGCCGCTTGAATTCTCCTCCAGACAGCGAATGAATTCGACAGCAATGTAGCTATTGTCGAAAATCCTGCCACCTTTGGGACTCCAAGCCTTGGACCTCCCGGTCAGAGGCAACGCTGTATTACTAGGTCGAATTCAGCTTTGTGAAGGAGAATTCTAGCCCTGGCCGCTCTGATCGGCAGTTTCCAGTAGTTTCTTCTACGAGGCGAATGCCGGAGCAGAATCTAAACAAATGGGCCATGACCGCTGGGAGTATTTCTATTCTCTCTCTTGTTCTTATTTACACACACACATATACATGCACTACATTACTACACATGTGAGGAACTTGCAGCGGGTGGAGCGGTGACCCGCTGGTGGGATGTACATGGACGGGGAAAACTCCGCTAGCCGATGTGTAGGTTGGCGCTGGATCTCACCCTCCTGATGAGGAAGAACACCGCCACCTTCCGTGATGAAACACGAGGAGAACACTCGTAAAGAACATGTAGTTATTACTAGGTTAAAAACGTAACACAGAAAATGGTCTCGTGTACATATGATTGGTATTACACGCGCACGTTTTCTTGAGCCCCGGAATACCTACATTCCTTTCCCAACATTAGTTGAATTAAGAATAAATGATAACAACCAACATTGTGGACTAAATCTGATAACCAGAAATGTTCGCCCCTATATAATAGAAACTATTTTGCATGGATTTGATTGATTTTTTCGTGTTTCCGGGCACGTCAACTGTTTCGGTCATTACTCCCGTGAGTGTAGTGCATGTTTTCTCCCTCTCGGGAGATGGCGGTGATCTTCCCCCGCCGGATGGCGAGATCCAGCGCCGACCTACCGTCGGCTAGCGGGGTTTCCTCCTAATTAGGACTCTCCCACCAGCGGGGCACCGCCCCAGTCGGGACAAGCTCTAAGCTCCCGACCGGAATATGTGGTATTGTAGTGCATGTTAGTGTAAGTGTGTGTGTAAGAGGAGAGGATAGGACAAGGAAGAGGAAGGATAGATCGCGCGCGGTCCGTGGCTCGTTTGGTAGGGTACTGCTCCGGCATTCGCCTGGTTTGATCGGAGAAACCACGGAAAACTACCGATCAGAGCAGCCGGCCACTGGAATTCTCCTCCAGACAGCGACTGAATTCGACCTAGTTGAAAAGCTAGTGTCGAAAATCCTGCCGCCGTCAGGACTCGAACCTAGGACCTCCCGGTCAGAGGCGCTGCAATGACATCAGTTAATGCACTGATCTACCGCTACCGGTTATTTTGCATGGAAAAACGAACTACAAATTTGATATAAAATTCCTTTCCAAAGGCTTCGCTTAGGTTAAGAGCCAAATAGGTAATTGGTTTGTCAGATTATCACCCGTTTATTATATTAGAAAGAAACTAGAGTAATTTCGAGAGAGTGTTGGAATGTAATGATGGAAATATATATGTATTTGCTTTCCCTGAAAAAAAATGTTACATAAATTATTCGTTTTTAAATTACCTATCACTCTAGAATTTTAAAGCAATTTTCCCATTTATACAATCGTTCTAAATCTCTTAAGGGCTGGTTCTCCTAAGGAGATAAGTAGAACCACGCGTGGTTTCTGGCAGGAGGTCTCTGCCTTATTAGGGATTTAATGCGCTCATATCATCATCATCATCATATGATCGTTTTGGTTTGTTTCGTTGACAACAAAATCCCGATGATCATGAAATTATTCTGAATATTCCACTCGTGAAATTAAAACCAATAGTGTTTAACTAGACATATAAAATGCGCCAATCAGAGTGGTGTATCAATGAATTTATCGCTTTTCCTGTCCCACTTTTCTTACCGCCCCTCCCTACTGGCCAATGAGCTGCGACTCATCTATCGTAGGACGCGGTATGTATCTTTCGCTGTGTTGATGTGCAATAAACAGCGTATATACTGAGATATACCAAAATTTTCCTCTCTTCTCCATCTATATCTGCTAAAGATCTTAGCGTCCGGCTTGCTGGGTCAATGGGTCACGATATATTATAATCCTTATTACCTCTATAATGGATTATAGGATCCGCCGACTATACAGCGCAGCTGGGAATCTGAAATAGAATGATTCTATTCCTAGTTCATTTCTGTTCGGATTGACTAAATGAAAAATCACTTTCTTTTCTATAGAACAAAATTTAACAAAGTTTATTTTTACTTTTTTTATCAAACAATTTAATGAATTTAAGTTAGGCCTTGATCATGATCTCTTTCAATTTACAATTTTACACCGCGGTTAACTTATCTTTTCTTCGTTGATGTCCTCGTAGACTTCTCAGTCGAAATATCTTGCGATCTTGCCGTAGTCCAAAGTTCCAACGAAATCCTCTTCTGCCCTATCCAAGCTGGTCTCAAACTATCAAAATTACCAGTCCCGATTACGTCCTATGACATAGTCCCGAACTTGATTACCACTCCCGACAAAGTTCCAATTTATACTTCAATATTGCTTCCACATGAAAATATCTACGAACAGTTCAGAAGCGCGTTTCAGAGCAGAATGAAATCTTCCTGCATGATTCATCCCTCGAAGACTTCGTATTAAACTCCTTCATTTTTTCAAAACATTTGACCGTCCTTCTCTACCCAGCCAATCCATACGTTCGTTATATTTTGGTGTAGCTGACATTTTGATCGTGTTAACTTCTTCGCCCAATCCAATTTTCACTTTCGGCATCCAGAAAACTCTTAATGCATTTAGAAAAACAAAAACTACATTGTTTATTCACGGTCGTTGCTAAGCTCTAGCTCTCGTGATATTTCGTAATGCATGTTCCACCATATTGTCTACAAATAAATGTTAATTTATTTTAACGTGACATATCGGTATGTCAAATACTTTTGACCTAACCTCTTCGATCATTTTCAATATTTGGCGCATTTTGGAACTCTGTTGGACGTAAAATCATTCGTGCAATAGGTTCATTACATACCACTCGTACTTTAGAAATTTTCATAAGTAATACTCAAAAGCTTTGGAAATTATCGATAATCCCGACTCTCGTAGCGAGTAGTTAATTTCATTATTTAATGATTTTGTTAGTGAATTCGTTGCGCTTTTATACGCACACGTTTTCTTGAGCCCTATCCTCCTTTAGCAACATTAACTGAATTAAGAATGAATTATAGAACCAGCATTGTGGACTAAATATGATAACCAGAAATGTTCATTCCCATGTAATAGAAACTATTTTGCATCAAAACGAACTTCAAATTTGATATAAAATTCCTTTGTGAAAATAACCAAACTCCCACTCCTCGCGCAACGAGCGAAGCGAGGGCTCAAGACAACGTGCGCGGTAAACTCTTTTCTGAAATTTGATCACTGTAATGTTCCAATATATGTTCGGAATATCTTAATTCAGTGCCTATTATACAAGAACGCTAGGAAAAAGTATCAATTAGAATACGGTCATGAAAAAATTTTAGACATTAAGAATTATCAAAGGAGAATTATACATTTTTCCAAAGAAATATACAACTACGAATACATAATTTGTGAAACTGAAGTGCAGGAAATAGAAAAATGTCATCTCTAGTAAGGTGTAACTCTTTTATTAAATCATGTACTATTTGATACTAAATTTTCCTTTTTATAATATTGAATTTTGTATTATTATGTATCTTTGTATGGTTGTTGTATTCATTTTATTTACATACTGAGCATTATTTTATTTACTGATGATTGTTGTATAGTCGCTAATAACCTCAAATTGCGCTCGTAAACTATCGTTTCCCCTTCCACCAGCGGGGCACCACCCCAGCCGGGACCAGCTCTAAGCTCCCAATATATGTGATAGTGTAGTGCATGTTAGTGTAAGTGTGTGTAATGGGAGAGGATAGGATAAGGAAGAGTAATCAAGATCGCCCGCGGACCGTTTGTTAGGATACTGCTCCGGCATTCGCCTGGTGTTGATCGGAGCAACCACGGAAAACTACCAATCAGAGCAGCCAACCGGTGAATTCAGTCTCGTCCAGACAGCGACTGAATGCGACCTACCTGAGAAGCTAGTGTTGAAAATCCTGCCGCCGTCAGGACTCAAACCTAGGACCTCACGGTCAGAGACGCTGCAGTGACATCAGTTGATGCATTGAGCTACCGTTCCCGGTATGTATATAATGTATAGTCTATATCAGACAATATCAGATATCCGATATGTCAAAATAAAATAGATTCTCCATTACGATTGATTAAAATTCTGTAAAATATCCAAGCACTGGGATTTCCGATTTCAATACCTTTGTTTAACCTTAAAATAATAACTTCATTACCGTTTACATATTTTCATTAATCATTTTTTAAGATTCTTCTCCAGATTTCGTGGTTCTCTACACTTGATTCTGCATTGTCCACACACTCAAAATTATATCTTTGAATTATGCCCTGTCAATTATTTGTGTCCTCTTTGTCATCATCTGTGAGTTTTACTATTTCCTAAATTCTCTATATCCAAAGTGGAGAGCTCATTAAAACCGAATTACCTACTATTTATTTGCATTGTATTGTGAATTAGGACCTGTAACTTGGTTCACTATAATGTTAACTATAACATTTTGCTTTCCTAGTAGTACAACCGAATTATTACTTACCATTTGAAGCACTTCCACTCGCAATTTTAATAATGCATACAAATAGGTGAAAATGTCCATATTAACGGATTGAAAGGTGTTTAAAAAAGTATATTTGTGTAATTTTTGAAAAAATAAATGAATATATCAAAATGAACTTTACGTCATATTAAACAGCGCACATAGCAGTATCTATTAAAAAAATTGAAGAAAAATTTTGGAGCCATTTTTGAGAAAATGGCGTTTGAGTTTAAAATTTAAAATTTTAAATTTTTTCATTTTAAAAATAATTAAGAAATTGCCTTTAATGCAAATATTACCGACGTGAGAGACAAGTAAAAAAAATTCATATTGAATTTTTTTTGAAAAATACAACAAAAAAACAGCAGGATAGAGCAATATGGCGTTTATGTCATGGTGTAGGGTTTATTTGGCACTAACAATACCAAAAATTTTAAAAAAAATTGGTTTTTTTTTCGACGTGAGAGACATGTTAAAAAGTTTCAGGGGACCCCAAAATGTATTTTTCCGTTGAAATCGCGAAATCCCCGATTTTCCACAGCATTACATAATTTTCTCTTTACTACGTATATTACTCCGGATACACGTACGTATACGAGAAAGTAAAAATCACATGTATTACACAAGAAATAGAATAAATTTTATAGTGTAAAACGGAAGTAATTTTATTTACATCCCTACCACGTGTGCCATCCTCGTTCGATCCCTCCCTTCACTTCCGCTCGCTCAGCCAACTTTTCTGGCTCAGCCAACCTAGGCCCCTTCCCGCCGTCCGTCCCCGACTCGACTCAGCAGGAGCCACGGCCGCGCCTCGGACCGGGAGGTCCTAGGTTCGAGCCCAGGCGGCGGCAGGATTTTGGACACTAGCTTTTCAGCTGGTCGAATTCGGTCGCTTTCTGGAGGAAAATTCTAGCGTTCCGTTTGCTCTGATTGGTAGTTTTCTGTGGTTTCTCCGATAAAGACCAGGCGAATGCCGAGCAACAAACGGGTCACGGACCGCGCACGTTCTTTCCTTCCTCTTCCTTGATCTCTCCTTCCACACACACACACACACACACACACACACACACACACACACTTACCAACATGTTCTACACTACCACATATTCCGGGAGACCGGCCGATCTCAGAGCTTGTCCTGGCTGGGGCGGTGCCCGCTGGGGAGAGTCCTGGTTAGAGGAAACCCGCTAGCTGACGGTAGATAGGCGGCACTTACGGACTAATGACCAAGATGTTGACGCGCCCGTACTCGCTAACCAACCAACCCGCCCGGCCGCGCCCCGACCTCCGCTTCGACGCTGCGCTGCCTTCAGCACCGGCTCACGCGGCCCCTTCTTCACCTGCAATCCGCAATGCTTCAATGGACTGCGGGTTGCATTTCCATCTTTAATGACGTATTTGCAGAAACCATTTGATGGACCTTTCAACCAGTGATGTGCATCTACGCGTAAAATACCATAGTCTACATCTACACATAGACAACATACTGTGCGTAGACAAAGGTAATCTAGTAGGCGAAGGAAATATATATGTGGCATGGATGAATCCTTGTGGGTCATGCTTCCCCAGATAATGAAAAGTTGTACACGAGTCCTTCAAAACTAGAGAACAGTTACCGTCTTCATGAGATTTCGTAAAAATACCCTTTAACTCTCTTTCCTACCCCTTAAAAACTTTGTGTGCTTGTTTTCAGTATCGTGTCTGCCACGAAAACAATAAATCAACTAACAGGAATAAAACGTTCTTGAAAGGCCATGCAATTTTCTACTAAATCCTTTCTGATTCATTGTAAGAGCGCCATTAGGATTTAATTAATTTTAGGAAAATATTGTTACTGGAAGTTTGCAGGGAGTAAGTACTACCTATGCATCTGTTTACAGTTGCTCGTTGCAACGATAGTGGTAAAGCAGTGATGGTAGCAAATGCAGAGTAGGGTGTGGAGTGAAGCCGAATAAGACAGGGGGAGACTGGAAGAATTGGAGGTCGGCAGGGTGAGGAGGCAGGTGCAACTAAGCAAAAGAGACGAACCAGAATGGGTTTGGAAAGTATTGTGCAGTGTTTGGAAAGTGTAGGCAAATGAGGAATTACTCTATAGACATAATACATTAATTTCCTGGCAAATAGAAGTCTGATAAATACCCTCCGCCGCAACGTAGGATGCACAGCTATTGCAACAGCTAGTGCTGTCTCTATTTCAGGTTCGGAGGAAGCCAAAGTCTGGACGGAGAAGACTCCACGCCAGGAAATAAATCAATAGTTTAGAAAAAGTTCGGTCGATTAGCATGCACTCGTCTTCTCACGGCAGGTTTTCCCCCTTCAGGGTTTTTTCCTCAGCCGCATCTTACGGTCTCTTTTCCGCGACTTTGTTGCGATGGAGAGACCATTTGGGGTCAATGCCAGAATTTCAAGGTTAGAACACGGTAGGATGTAGATCCTCTAATGGCTTAAAGGCCTTCGGTCGAGGCACGTAGTTAACAAGTAATGCAATTATATATTACCTATTAAATAAAATAATATTTTTGTTGAAATCTCGAAATCGATTTTCCGCAGCATTACATAACTTTCTTTATATTACAGATATTACTACGTATATACATACCATATGAGAAAGTAAAGTGGCGAGGAAATCCACTAAAGTGAATAAAACGTTTCCGAAATCCCATAAAATTTGCAACAAAATGTCAATAACGCCACTAAATTAAGAGCAATTGAATTTATAATATCAATCTATAATTAGGCTTTCTCTTTTTCTCTTTCTTAAGCCTGTCCTATTTGAGGCAATTCTACCCCTAATTTTAATAAACATCAAATTGTAGAAAATAAATTCATTCGTAAAATATTAAAGGCACAATGGTCCATTTAAAATAAACAAATATACAAAGATCTTAAAATTAATTCTTTAAATATTTTTTCTTCATCTTGCAGAAAACTTTTATAACAACTCTCGTATTTCACCTATATTTGAAAATTTTACTTCAAAACAAAATTATTTTCCAAATTCTCGAATTCATTCTCATTTTCCTAAGGACATTTTTCATCTTCCTTTATTTATAATATTTTTACTTTATCGCCTTACGAAGTTCTTCGTAAGAAGAGAAAGTTACATAATCCTACGCCGGAAACGGCGCATTTTCGGCAGAAAAACTGTTTTTGCCGGGCCCTGGTAACAAAAAAGTGAATACAGCCTGTTATTAAATTAAAAAAACAACAACTCTAATTCGTGGTGTAGCCAAAATACATGTTTTGTTTGTTCATAATACCGAAAAATCGAAAAACGTCCTTGTGTCCAACTGTGGTCTACGCTAGCGCCTAAACCGTTCTGCCAGTTTTCTTTAAAAGGGATATTCCTCACTTGATCTGAATGATCTCGTGAATTTGGTAATTTCAGACGTATATTTCAATTTTTAAAGGTACTTTACATGACGTCTCAAAAATATTTTCAAATTTTTCTGAAAATCGGCTCCAAATTATTTGTAAACTTTGTCTTCAGATAGCGTAAAGAAGCTCAAGAGAATGGTGATATTAAACAGATTTTTTGAAAATTGAAGAAGCGTAATTTTTTGCGCCTCTTCCTACAACTATAATATTGAAAATAGAATTATTTACCTTAATAAAATCTGATGCTTAAAGACGAATCTTTAAATACGTTCATGTTCAATTTTCAAAAACATGAGTAGTTTCCATGTAATTTTGAGCGAAATATAGGCAATTTTTCTCAAAAACTGCTGCAAATTTTGTCTTTAAATTTGCTTCTCATATTTAATAAGGGACAGTAAAAAATATGGTGCTTCTCCCATTTTTCCCATTTTTTCGGCTATCGCTCCGTTTTTTCGAAATTGCTAACATTTGAAACCAAAACTAACATTTGAAAACTAGAGAATTGGAGATAGCGATTTTTGCTTTAAACAAAGTCGGTTGTACAAACTCAGCCCTTTAAAAAGGTCATGTAGAATTTTTTGCAAAACCGAGCTCATTTCGCTTAATATGTCTGAAATTACGCAATTTCTATTTTTTTCAAAAACCGCTCCAAATTTTTTCTTTACATTTTCACCCCATGGTATGTAATAAGGGACGATAAAATATATGGTGCTAGTCTCATTTTCGGCTATTGGTCTGTTTTTTTCGAAAATGCCAAAATTTACCATTAACATTTTAAAAGTATAAAATAAGAGATAGCGATTTTTACTTAAAAAAAGTTTGTCCAGGTCTTTAATAATGATCAGCTACAAATTTTTGAAAAAAAAAAACTGATTTCGCTTAATTCGTGTCTGCAATGAATTCAATTTCTCAAAATATTATTTTCTCAAAACCCACACCAAATATTTTCATTAAAGTTTCTCCTTGTATGTAACAGTGAACGATAAATAAATAAACTAGTGGTGCTATAGGATGGACAAGACATTCTCGCAGTAGTTAGTTTTCTAATCTGTTTAGTCTAGTCTAGCTTCGAGTACGCCTTATTCTCTTCACGGTTGCCTTTTCTAGCCCAGAAAGATATTTTTTCACATTTTCTCAACTTATTGGCTTCCTAATGCTAGAATGATGTCTTGACTGATTCATGTAGAAGTACATTTCCCATTTTGAACCGGAATGGTCGAGCTAGTTAAGGCGCGAACGCATTGAGCGCTTCAGTCGAAAGGAACCTGGTTCGAATCCCACCTAGGGATTTTCATTTGAAAAATGTGTTGTTGCAGGAAACTATTGAGAGTTCTAGAAAATTTATTGAAAATCATTTGAAGTACTTCTACTCCCAAATAAAATCTATATAGACAAATACACCGAACGATTCTGTATATATTGTTTCAATTTGCAAGTTTTAAACATTTTTCAAATCTGTTATTCGATTTTTAAAACGTATGTAACGTCAAATCAATTGTATTTCTGCGCATCTTTAGAACTGGTGTAAGTAAATCATCAAAAGCCGGCGGCGCTAGCCGAATGCGTTTACTACGCTCCGTGAAGTCACGAAGGTTAAGCGCATTCGAGACTCGCGGGTTCGTGGTTGGGTGACCGCCAGGAACCCCGGATCTAACGTCGTCGAGCCCTGGCCGAAGGATAAAAGGCACTGACTGACTGCGACGTGACGAGACTGGACTAATATTAAAAATATGCCCATTAATGAGGATTACTCCTAGGGACAAAGCGCTCAACACCCTTAAGGGGCTTGGACGCGTTGCGTCAAGGAGTGACGCAACAAATTAAAAAGAAAATTAAATACTTGTAAACCATGTTACACTGGGATGGCTGAGAGGGTTAATTGGTATGTACGGACATAGCTCTGCGGAGGGAATGTTCGGTGGTTGGAGCCCTAGACACACTTTTTTTGTCCCAATTCTCTGTTGTCGCATAAGATAATTGAGAATTGCAGAAACTTTATTGAAAACCATTTAAAGCAATTCTAATTGCAAGTACAATTAATCAGGATAAATAAATTGGAAGTGTATGTTATTTTCGAATTGTTTAACTTTTAAACAATTTTTCACATCTCTTCAAATCTTGTTGGATTTGTAAAACGTATGTACCATCAAATCAATTGTTGTCTTTCTGCGCTTATGGCTATTATAGAAGTTCCAATATTCTGTGTAACCCGGGTAGCGGAAGTGGTTAAATGTCGGCTATGGACTCAGCGTTTCAGAGGGAAGGAGCGCTGGTTCGAGCGTGGATCCGGGATATTTATTTGTTACTATACTCTGTTGCCGTAGAACCCTAGATCCCAGAAATCCCAGAAGCATTTTTGAAAATCATATTCTACTCACATATACAAACAATTAAGATACACAATAAACTGGAAGTGTATGTGTGCGATTTTTCTATCTTGAACTTTTAAACAAATTTTCAACTCTGTTGTTCGATTTGTAAAACGTATGTCACATCAAATTATCAAATCAAAAATTGTTGTCTTTTTGTGCATCTGTATGAACCTATTTAAGTAAACAAATCAATCTATCAACATGAAGTTTAAATTCAATATATACACTACGTATGGGACCGACTTATGTATCCTTAACGGCTGACCAGGAGGGCTGGCTCAGGTATCAACTAAGTTATAGTGCCCCTGACCGAGAGTTGCTAGGTTCGAGTCATGACGATGGCAGTATTTTCGATACTAGCCGGATAGCTTGGTCGAGTCCTGTCGTTGGGTGGGAAAGAATTCTACTGGCTGGTTGCTTTGATAGGTAGCTTTCCGTGGTTTCTCTGATCAACATCAGGCAAATGGTCGGTCAGGTACCCTATCAGACAGACCTCGTGCGATCTTTTCTTCCCATTCTTTATCTTATTCCACCCTTTACTTACACACACTTACATGAACCACAAAACCACACATGCCGGGAGGTCGATCGGGATATTAGAGTTAGTCCCGGCTGGGGGATACCCCCGTGGTGGGAGGAACCTGGTTAGAGAAAACCCGGTAGGAGACGGTAAGTCGCTGACGGTTTTAGCCATCTGGTCGGGAAGATCACCCCTATCTCCCGAGAAAAACATGTACTACACTTACGGGGACACCTGATCTTAGGCATTGGCGCGCCCGAAATCAGTATCAATCAATCAACGTATCAAGCTAACAACTGCCAGTCCGTTTGGGGACAACTGTAGCTCTTAACTGTTCAGCCGCATTTAATTTTTCATGTCTCTGCCCGAGTTCGATTCATATGGCTCTTGTGTAGCGTAGTGCTATGAGTGCCGACAAGTTAAATATGAGGATCTGAAATCGGGTCTCGGAGCGGGAAAAAATTGTTGGTTTATGAGTTGTATAATATTGCGTAGCATGTAGAAACAAAACACTAGTTTCCCTTTCAGTTCACTTCTCCTTAACTTTTATGTTATTTATTCACAAAGCATATGTATCATAAGTTTCTCTTTTAAACTACGGGTAATGTTATTTACCTTTTGATTAAACATTGGCATAAAAATTATTATAAATAAAAATCCCTGAAAAAATGTTTGAGACTGGAAATGTAGTAAATAAATATGTAAAGAAATTGAATCGGCCAGAATTGAATTAATGAGAATTATTTGTAGTCGTTTGTCGGGAGTGTACAGAATTGTCTGGTGGTTGAACGTCAACCGTGGCGAAGCGGGGCGAGCAACGCGCGGCAAGGAGAGGGGGGTGGAAGCGGATCGGGAGGGGGTGAGAACGGAAGAGGTGGGTGACCCAGGGTGTAGCAAGGGTGCGGAGAAGGGTGTGGGTCAGAATATATTACACAATGATATCACTCATTTTCCTGTGTCCTAGATGATTGTGATTGATGAAACATTGGATACTTCAACTAGTTGTAAATAAAATTAAAGAAAAATTATAAGGCTTATAGTAGTGAGACGAAAGTGTCAAGAATGAATAATTAACCTTCATAAATTGATATTCTCGTATTAGAGAAATCTTTAAATTTAATGCAGAAAAGAGCTTTGAATCTATGAAACATACTACGGTTGCCTTGAATCGTTTATCAAAATTCAGACATCGTAGTAATGATGGCGTTCGTACGACGTTGAGTGAAGCAGCATGCAAGCAAGGCGTTGAGCATCTCACCTCCGAGCGGGAAGAATTTCTGGTAGATGTTCTTGAAGGTGGCCTCGGTGATGGCGCCCGAGGGGCACTCCTGCTTGAAGGCCCGGTACACGCAGCGGATCTCCTCGCGGGAGAACTTGGTGGCGCGGCTGATGGCGTCGAGGCGGTCGGGGCGGTGGCGCGGGGGCGGGGCGCACTCGTCGTCCTCTGCCTCCACCTCTGCAACACGCCACGCCGCTCGCTCAGGCACTCCCCCACCAGCGGAGAGGGTGGGACAAGGAAGAGGAAGGAAAGATCGCGCGCGGTCCGTGGCCCGTTTGTTATGGTACCGCTCCGGCAATCGTCTTGTGTTGATCGGAGATACCACGGAAAACTACCGATCAGAGCAGCCGGTCGCTAGAATTCTCCTCTTGACAGCGACTGAATTCGACCTAGCTGAAAAGCTAGTGTCGAACCCCCACACAGACCAAGCTCTGCTATCTCGACATGTGCTAGTGTAGTACATGTAAGTGTGTGTGTGTGTGTGTGTGTGTGTGTGTAGTGTGTAAAATAAGAGCAGAGGAAGGAAAGATCGCGCGCGGTACGTTCATTCCTTACTTTCTAATCTTCATTTCTGCGCAATGGTTACAAAATGCAGCCTATGTTATGCATTTTTTAAGAACTGGTCAAGTCATTCCGTTTCTACATTTCTAGTTTCTGAGTTTTCAAAATATTACAACTGTGAACTGTGAGGGGCGAATTTAGAATTTATTATTAAATGTTAGCTTTACATCAGCAAACATCCCATCGTAAGGGTATGAGAGGTATTCCTTCTCGTACATAAAATTTTGAATATAGAAATTTAGAAATATATGCCAAGCTAGAAAACAACAATTCAGAATTATATGCGAAGTTAGCAATAATTTAGAATTGCATAATAATTTTGATAAGAAATGTAAGCAATTGAACGTTAGAAATGACAAATTATCATAGATAATATCACGAGTACTTTGAAATTTATCTGAGAATTTCCATAGTACGAGTGGTAGAACTATTATTAATAGAACTATTCCAGGAATGAAATTACTTTCAATTACCTTTCATATGTTGCTAGTTCTACCATGGCCATTCGATGATTCCACGGAGACAGGAAAGGAGATTGGTCATTTCTATCGAAGATTCAGAGTTGTTTTTTTAATAATGTCCTTGATAGATTAAAGTTCCTTTTAGTAGAACAAACAAGTCGTCGAAAGCACATCATTGGCTTACTTCATTAGTTCCAGAACCTAATGGATACTGTGAATGGAAGGAAAAATTCCATAAACGCTATTGGAAGGAAAATCATAAATTGAATTAAAATGCAGATTAATGGTAGAGCGGTGTAGAAAGATTGGAACCGAATCAGTGTGTAACTTCGCGACGCGGAAATCGCGGTATTCAAGGCTTGCAAAGATAATGAGGACGTTAATGATACTTATGACAATTATAATTTGGCAATTATATACTAATATTGAAAATTTATAATGAAACTCCATACCAAATACATCGGAATATATTGTGGAACGGCTTAGAAGATTTGACCAGACAGGAATAAAATACAATCGCATAGGAAACGATGAGATGCGAAATGGTAAAATCGAAAATGATGAGCAATTGAAAACGTGGTACAATGGGGAATTATTTGATACAGATTCAGCTGAATAATAACTTATTTTAGGACATTGGAAATGACAATATACAAGGGTAGAACGAATTTACAAAGAGGGCACATGGTAGCCATATTGGACATGAAAATAAAACGTAAATATTGCAACACAAGTTTCAGAACTCTTGAGTGTTCGAGGTTCAGACAGTAAACTCTGAACATTACATACTCGTAATATAAATTAAACAGTCATGATTTGGAAGATGACTGATTTTAAAATATAAAATTACACTTGTATTGTACGAGCGGCAGTCCCCGAACTTTTTGAATTCACCTTTTACTTTTAGGGGTAGGAAATTCATTTTGTTTATTTAATAGTTTTAGTAGTATCACGAGTGTTTAATATTTAGATTAGAGACGATAGTTTTCAATCTTAACATCAAGATACAAATTCCCGATGGACTTCAATATTCTCCGTTGGGAAATCTCTTCGACAGTGTAGCAGTCTACAACTCCTTCACGAATTGCATACCCAGAAAGGCACTTAAATATGTCGATATCGTCCTGCTCACCAATGAAATCCACCTATAATCTGTCTCTACTTTAATACTTTCCTGATGCGATTCAACCCTGTGCCTCACCACGTGCTTCCGCGCTCCTCCTACGCTTCGTTCTTTCAGCATCCCTTTCGATTCTCAATCGTTCTAATTCCCTATCTCTTTCTCCCCGTTCTACCCTCCTTCTCTTCCGCCATATCCTGGCGATGTTGTTCGCCCAAACCTCAATAAACTCCTGCCTGCTAACCTCAAGTGGCTGATTATCAACTCCTTTTGGTAATTTAATCACGGTTTCGTCCCGTTTAATACAATACCCAAATCATTAGCAATTTGATCATCCCTTCTTTTAAATCTAGTTAAGTACGCCATAGCCCAACCAAAGCCGTGCCTCACAGAAAACGTACTTACCCCGTGCGCTGTCTGCCGGCTGCCTCTCTCGTTCTGGGTGCTCGTGCGTGGTCCTCGTGCGTGTCTTTGTACCGGTCCTGGGTACGACTTCTTCCTTCCTTCTACTTCTTCTTGAAGCGTCGTTCCGCCCGCAGTATTTTAATCACCTGAGTTGCTATCGGCGTTATTTTACTGTTACACCGGTCCTAACAACTCTTCTGTATCACCGCACCACGTGATGCTAGGTAAAGCATACACGCTCAGATTACTCGGCCCCGCTACCGGTGCCTACAACACTACTTTTTTGGCTTGCCTGAGCCCTCTACTGCTGGGATATTCCTGGTTTAATTATCACGGCTCAAACCAATGCCTACTGCAACAACGCCCACCAATTTAATCTTGGCCTACAGCGATGCCTACTGGGTTCACTTGATCTGCTGCCACCGTTTTACTCACGGCCTACAGCAATGCTTACCGGTTTCTCGTTAACTGCTGCTACCATTTTAATCACGGCCTACAGCGATGCTTACCGGGTTCTTGTTATCCGCTGCCACCATTTTAATCACGGCCACAGCGCTGCTTACCGGGTTCTGTTATCCGCTGCCACCATTTTAATCACGGCCTACAGCGATGCTTACCGGGTTCTTGTTATCCGCTGCCACCATTTTGTTCACCCTTCGTCTGTGCGTCATACAGGATGTAATAAACACACAGACGAGAGTGGGTTGTACTCACAGCTGATTTATTACTGACTTCGACCGTGGTCACAAAACAATCAAAACACTGCAGTACAATAAACAAACTAAATTGACCCCACTACAAGAAATGATATTAGAACGACTACCACACCGCCCCCTTTACTAACGTGCGCTGTGCGTAGCCTCACCTGCCCTGAGACCACCATATGTCTCCTCTGTCACGACCCAGCGGCCGGCTTCTTGCGCCGCGTGCCCCAAAGCACCACTCGCGTAACGACCTAACACCCGCAGCCATGGAACACAAAGAAGAACGTTCATTGTTCGCTCGGCCCTGGAATAGCCCTCTAGCGACGCTTCCCCGCCGCCTCCATTGCCTTGGCTCCAAGCGACGCACGCCGGGAAAAACCTGGTGCGTCATAGTTTATTGTCCGAGCCTGGGCATGCCACGCCTAACTTCCGTTGGTAGCGCCGTTGACGCTACAGTCTCAAATTCGCAATATCATTATCATATTTTTATGTAATCGTTAGAAATAATATGAAAAGTCTGTACCAAGTCAGATAATCACTATAATTTGCTATATATTTAACAGATCTAGAGATAATCAGGAATCCTTAATAAGTCTGTGGTTTATTATAAAATTTTGCAATAAAAGGTAATTTTCTGTTCTTTATTAATTGAGAAAGGAATATGTCTTTTTTACACGTTTAACAATGTTCCTTAGAGACTATTACGAACTCATTAAAATTACCATTTTGTGTTTGTGCCTTTGTGATAAATGCTAACAGAACGCATCCCTTAATTGTTTGTAACAATTGATAATTTTATTTCTTTTATGGTCTTCTGAAAACTTTTAATAAGTTCGGTAGGTGGAGCCACATTTCAAAAATGTATGAACTCCAAAACATAATAAAGTACGATTTGACGTGGTCATGTGAAAGAAATCAATATTTTTTTATTATTATCTCCATTTTTAAATAAACAATATGTTGATACGGCTTATCTTTAGTGCGGGGTAGACTGAGACTAAGTGGCGAGCATTCAATCAGTCCCAATTTTCACAAACAAAATAAGGAATTTTAATTATTTAGTTATATCCAATGATTATTCGCCATGCTTGTGTAGGTGATCCAATGCACAAATCACCTGTCATTTAGTCTCAATATAGGAAAAAACAAGGAGGTGCGAATTTCGGATCTCAAAATGTCTGGGATAGTAGTTCTTTTTAAATCTAAATATTAAATTTATTATAAATTCATAAATATGATAACGGAGTTAGATAAATAAATATATTACCATGTATTGTTAAAAACATCAGTTGCCCTAATACCGCATTTTCCAGAAATTGTACTGCTTGAGAAACGAATATGTTTAGAGAATATGATTTCACATGTCTTAAATGTTACTCAGAGAAATGGAGAAATTACAGAACAAAAATTCTCTTGTATCTTAGATGGTCGGCAGATTACTGGAAAGACCAAATAACTCTCTCTGTAGCTGAAATCGTTTGACCTGGTTTTAAATCGAGGTATTGAGGATCGAGTTCTGCATGATGCCTTTTTTCTTCTGTTCAAGGTTCTGTTTTACCTAAGTCTGAGAATTAAAAGATAAGAATGTTTAGCGGAAAATACTTGTATTTATTTATTATTATAAGATCTTGCTGAACTTTTATACTATATAATGTGTAATTAGTTTGATACCGCTTTATTGCTAAAATATTTATAAATGTATTTATTTATATTTAGTTAGTAAGAATTTAACCTAACTCAAGCTTAAATTGATAGTAACGTTTCATTTGCATTCACTTCCAAAAAGCTATTGCCAACCTGTCACTTTGGTGAAATGAATATGAGGGAAATGTTTGATCTGTCTGTTAGTGATATATATCCATATTTTGACCTGATAACCGTATTAATTGAGTACTAAAGATGTAATCTCTTCGAGGAATCAAACGCGCATCGTTCGATTTACGACCAGTTGCTCTGACCACTGAGCTTCTGAAAAATGCGTTTTACAGTTGGGTTCTTGGGCTCGTGTATCATTCTTAATGCATTTGATATTTGTCACCGCTGTCATCATTTACGTAAGTCAATAGAGTGGGAAGGTTTGAATTCCTGAAGTAATTGATATCAAAGTTGTGACTTTTACACAACGTCGTGCCCAGATTGTGACAAATTACCGTTTTTCTTGATTAGATAAATACATTCATTTTGCACATGAAACTGGTCAGTGTAAAAATAAACTCACTTTGAAATGACAATCAGTAATGCAGAAAATTCTCAGTACTGTTTTTTGTATCTCACCTTTTGGAACTGCTGTAACACGTTTAGATGAATTTTGAACTATGATAATTCGTTATCTCAGCACAAAACAAAACTTGTATTTCTGTTTTACTTTCAGTATACGCAATGAATATACGTATATTCGTATGTGACGCATATACGTAGTATATCTGTGCGCAGGTCGCAGTATAGGTGCGCTATGTAATACAGCGGAAAATCGATTTCGCGATTAAAACGGTAATACACGTTTTGTAGTCGAAAAAGTGGTTTTATCCAAACCGTCTGTCCATCCGTCTGTATCACTACTATGCCTAAAACCACACAGTACGATCCTTACCAAATTGAAGAAACTCCCTGTTTGGCTATGGCTGAACCTGGAAATTTTGGAAAATCTTGAAATTTGGGTACTTTACATGAAGCCTTCGACATTTTCAAAATTTTCAAAACGGCTCCTAATTTTCTGGTAAGAACAGAGTAAAATATACTTTAGAAGGATGACATAGTTCCATTAAGTGGCAACTCTGAATTTACGAAACCTTTAAAAATTTGAATGATTTCTGGCGTCTTCCTGCAATTACAATATTAAAGATAGAGATTTTTCTTTCAAATGTAATTTGCGGTTCATAATTCGTTCTGCATAACAACTCAAGTGAAGGCTTTCTTGAAATGATGGCATTTTTCAGCAAAACTGTAAGCAATATTTACACTTTTAAAAGAATGTATTTGAAATGCACACTGCAATGAAAAACCGTTTTTCTTTTCTTACTATTAAAACGTTTCAAACCGATTTTGCGAAATCGTACTTTTACTGTTTCTTTCGTTAAAGCAACATTCTGTCTTCAGCTAGCAAAACTCAACAAGCATCACTCGTCAACACATCCTAATATGTAAACATTGCATAAGTGGATCATGGGAGTGACGTCATGTAGTTCAGGTGCTTGTTTGAAGAACTGAAACTCCAGTTCACGTCTTGGCCTGTTCATGCAACTTTTTATTTTTGACAATGTGTGACGAACAATACTTTTCCTTTCAATAATTTGCTGGTATGCATTTACGGCTGTCGTTTGCGAGTTTTCAAAAACGAAATGAAGCGGTAATAGTGTAACAGATTTTGTTACATATTAAGAAAACATTACCATAACACAGAAAATAAGAGTTTATTTTTATATAAATGTGAGTAGATGAACAAAAAAATAATAACTGCGTAATGATAGGTGATTTTTCTTGAAGTCAATAAATGTTTCTTAGATTCTAGTAATTACTTGCAGCAAATGGATTCTGAATGTCGGGCCGTGTCGAAACTTGTCCGCTAGCCCAACGTTATCACGTTCCAATAATCTCTACCTCGTGAGGCGATATGGTTGAGTCAGGCCAGGACCAGCGCCTGCTGTAGCAAAAATTACATAGTACTGAACTGAAACATTCTTAAGTAGAATTAACTATTTTATAGTGCCGTGATTTCTTTGCTTTCATTGTCTCTTATATTTTATTTATTATTTTAAATTGCAGAAGTGTGGAAAAGCAATGGAGTCATGAAGACAAAATTCGTAAGATTCTAATTGAGTAAGTTCACGGAAATGTTTACGTACGTCTGTGTTGGTAGTGCAATCGTTTAGGTGCGGTCTTCACAATAGAGGAATGCGGTTCAAATCCTCTGCATGATATCAGCGGTTTTTTACTTGATTACAATGAAAATAAATTCCATTAACGATGTCGAGAATGTTCTAAACATTAACTTTTCTTGCAAGAAGATACATTACAAACTGGTGAAAGAACTTGATACTTCGATTACTGTCGTTTACTAATCATTCATTACAATTCATATTTCCTGTTCATAAATGCTTGTTTTACTGGTACGTCTGTTCTTCCCAATCCCTAATACGAGTATTACGTCCTTTGTAATTAACTTTATTTATTTGTGTCTCACTGTTCTTTTGTCAAGTTTTCTAGCTGAAAGTTTTTCTTTGCTTTTAAAAATTAAGAAATGCTTACACTTCGCTACTACCAAAATATGAAGAATTAGAGGCATGCAGAATGGACAGACTTTCTCGTGGTAAATGTTTATAATTTCTATGGACTGGTTTTAAGGTTCTGCTGTTCTCTTAAGCCAGCTGACATCTATCGCCGCACAAAATACATTTTGACATTTTGTCAACTTTTCGGTTCAAAATAGCCTTTTCACAGGAATCATTGAGTTTTGAAAACTTCCTAAAGTCATTTGAAGCACTTCTAATTACAAGTTAAATAATCTATACAAATCTATTCAAATGCTCATATTAACAGCGTGAGAGTATTTCAAAAATTACATTTGTAATTTTTAAAACAATAGAATAGAGCAATATCTCGTTTATGTCATCGGATAGGCTGCATTTGGCATTACCCCCAACCAAAAATTTAAAGAAAAAGTTGGTTGTTTTTAAACTGTTTATGTAAATTTAAAATTGCAAATATTGTACGCCATACAGTGAAATCAACTAAACTTTTAAAAATTGTATGACCTTATTAAAAGATCTAATTATAAGCAAACACATTTCATTTGAAGCAAAAAATTTCTATCTTTAATTTTTGTAGTTGTAGTAAGACGCCGCAAAATATTCAAATTTTAGTGATTTTCAAAAATTCGAGTTAACCGTGAAAAATTGGACATATTCTACCTTTTATAAGCGTATTTTACTATAGAGCAAACAGTCCTGGGAAGAAATTTACAGAAACAATTTGGAGCCGTTTTTGAAAAACAAAATCTCCCGGAAGGCTACAAATAGTCCCCAAAAATTAATGAATGTTTTTCTAAAATCGCATAGCTTCCGTGCTCAGGCGAAACGACAGTTTCTTCAATTTGAAAACCATGCATGGTTTAGGCGCTAGAGCGCATCAGACGGATGGTGATTGACGTTTTGCTTTTTAACAGTTTTTGGCATCACGGATCCAATAAAACTGGAATTAGGCTACACCGCGTGTTAGGAGGACTTTTTCTTTAATCTTAGCAATTTTTCATCTAGTTTTCGTCACCAGAGCGCGGCAATGATTTTTTTCGCAGAAAATGCGCAGTTTTTTCGCGCAGCATTATATAACATTCTCTATACTACGCATATTACTTCAGCGCGTAAGTATACGAGAAATGTAATATGTGAAGTGTCGGTTAACATGCGTCACGCAGATAAATTTTAAGGAATAAGTTGGTGATGAAGTTGAAAATAATCTTGGTTTTTAAAACCATGTACTTATATAATAAATATCTGATTATTAGTTGAAGTAAATATGTTTATCACGCCCATTTGATAACATTCTAACGGCTACATTGTTGTGAATGATATTGATTATCAAATGCTCTTATTATTAAATATTCTTCAAAAATCATTCATTCCATATATGCTACAACTATTTTTACTAAACTATCCTAACCATGATCCAAAATAAAAGACTCGGGTCACGTGCCCTCTTCATCCTAGAAAATATTCATTTCTCTCTTCTCTTTAATAATGAACTAGAAATCAGTAATGAAGATGAAGATGAAAATCTTTTATTTATATAATATTAATTTCATCAGAAACAGTTCTTACTCCCTTAACTTTGACGTTGAAATACTTGTTACATTATTTTAGGAGACACCCAACAAGTCATGCAAGACAGGTAAAACAAAATGTTGAAAGGTTTGATTAGTGCATAATCCAAATAACTAAAAAGTGTTGGTGATATCGTTTAAGACTTCGAGAACGGCTGCAAACCTTTTTTGAATTCATACATAAGGGATTTGCTTGAGTCAGCGTATCACTTGAAATAGGTAGAAAATAATATTTTTTTGTATCTGTAACATTTTATCCAGAAATTAATAAAAATACAAAAATGGAATCTGCACAAATAATGCAAAGTCAAGACACATGGTTGTAGGGAATCTCGATATGATCTAGAACAGAAATAGCATATTTGGTAGGAAGGAACTGTGTTTATATCGGAGTGATTATTAGGAGCAGGGGGATCTAATAATACACCTTATTAAAAATAAGCTAGGGAAGGCCAATCATTAGTAGACTTCATAATATTTTATAAAACAAAATTTTCTTGAAAGAAAACTAAGATAATATACAAGACAATGGTGTGGAGAGCTGTGTTACGTGTATTAATCGGAAATTAAATTAAAATGATGCAATAAACTCCTGGTTAAATGCTATGAAAATGAATTTTACACGATGTTAATGTATACGGTTTGATATAATACCAAACGAAGAGTTTAGACAGATAATAAATGATTGAGACAAGGATCGGAAAATGTAGAATCCAAAACAACCTAATGGTATGTTGCAGAATGCATGCTGACAGAATATCAAAAATATCTTATGAATCTTTCCAAAGAAGTTAAAAATTATATGCCAAGGAAATTGTGGCATGTCAATGATTTGACAATGAAGGGCACAAGAATAGAGGAAGATGCCTGACGAAATAAAAAAACATTGGTGTGTAGATTGTGAAAACGGTCATTAGAACTAAAATACTTCGCTTAAGAACAACTAATAATAATTACCTTAAACCCGAAGTGAAGAAAGATAATGTGGATGAAGAAGCCTTGTTATTATGTGCTGGCACAGAAGGGCAAGATCTGTTAAGATTCTGCCGAATACCAAACCAAACCAAAGCTACGTTCTTATTTGAAAAGATTAAATGAAAACAAAGAAAATTTGATTATTTTCTAGAGGAGTCTTTTTTAGATAAATAAAATATCAGATATTACTCTCTATTTGGTATTTATGATATTTGTAAACTTTGTCCATTTATCGGCACATCGCTTTTTCAATGGGAACAACTATTCTTCCGAATTGATATGTCGAAAAGTAACATTGTATTTAGGTAAAAAAAGATGATTGAATTATGTTTTGAAAAATTGACGGGACTGAAGTGAAAAGAGAAAACTAGTTAATAAAGAGAATTCATATTTCTTTATGTTGCACCAATGAAGAAATGTCAATTCCATTAATTGAAATCTATTTCGATCCACCAATAACATATGTGGCTCTCTTTAACCTGTAAATCTTTCGCTTTAGCGGCGATAACATAATTCACCGGAAAGTGTTAGGCAGTTTATCGACAAATGACAGAAAATGTAATTACGATAGCCAGTAGGACTTCTGATGCAGTATTCTAAAGGCAGATTTTTTTTAAAACTCCAGACATTTGTTCATCATTTCTCTCTCATGGTATGCAACATGTATTCTCAAGTTAATGTTGAAATATCTAGTATCACTTTTGGAATCCTAAGACGGTTTAAAAGGAACGCAAATGGTGACTCTAAGATTTGCTGTCAACCCAACAGCGATAGCACAGATTTGTCCTTCTTCCTGACCTTGCATTAAAGTGCACTGCCGAACTGTGCAAACTAAATGCCAATGAATTATAAATTTGAGGTTATTTTATTTTTTTTATTTTACGTCAAAAAAACAGTTAAAAACTGCGTATGACGTGCTATGGGGAAACGTGAATTGTGTGCACATTTTCAAAATTCTGTGATCCCTACACTAAGTCATATACTACTTAAATTTTGAATTTTGAAAGGGAGAAAAACAAAACTCCCATGTAATAAAATCTATTTTCAAGGATAAATACAATAAATTAATTTTGAAAGGGAGAAAAACAAACAAAAACTCCCATGCAATAAAATCTCTATTTTTAAGTGATATACAACTGAATTTTGAAAGGGAGAAAAAAACAAAACTCCATGTTATAAAATCTATTTTCAAAGATAACAAGCAATAAATTTTGCCTATTACTTCCTGCCGTTAGTAACATTTAAACGATAATTTGAATAATTGTATTTCCCACTGAATTTAGAAGACGTGCACAGAAAATGAAGTTACATTTATGTCCAGAAGCAAAACAAGGGGCCATCTCAGCATTTGCTCAATGGATCAGGGAAACTGGACGAAAAACCTGATCGAGATGGGGGTCATTGACCCGGAAGCTGTAGCACAGTAGTTGTTACAGGTTGTTTATACTCATTTATACAGTCCAAATGGTAAATAATGCATTATGTATCATTGTTAAAATTAATGTTACTTTTCTTGTTATGCTCAGTATAGTCTCTAATTGTATAGAAATAGTTATGCAGCAGAAACGATTTCACTTGGGATTTAAACTTTTCTATTGAATTTAATCGTTTAATGTCATCTGGCAAAGTGTTGTAAATAAATGTACATGTATTGTATGTGAATTTTTTGTAATGAGCTGTTGATACAGTCCCTGATGAATATGATTTCTACGTCGAGTGTTATAGTATTAGACTTGCATTTTCTGAAAATATTCCTGCCCTTGAGCAAGCCATTTTGCAAAACCACTGATCTGTAAATAAAAGACACGGTAATGGTAGAATTCTAGATTAATGAAGAGGCTATATGAATCACGTGGGGGTGGATCGGGTTATTATCTCGTACAATCTGTTTTTGTAATCGAAAAGTCTGGAGCGGCAAGATGTATTTCCGTGAGTTACGTGCCATCTCAGGCGGGAATGAACATTCGCGAAGTATACACAACGAGCAGTATGAAGGACTGAATTTGCAAGAATTCTGAACGCGTATACAAAGAACTTAATTGTGTGTTCAATTCATTTAAATGGACGTTCCATTTAAGGTTTGACTGAATTGAGAGACCTAAAATTTTGTTGCCTTAACATCAGTCAATGGTACACTGTTCATTTTCACTGGAGCACAGAATTGTTTATTTGAAATGGAAAACTGCATTAAAACCGTTTTCTTTTCGTTTACTATTAATTTGTTATTTCGGAACCAATTTGAAACATCTGATATTGTACTATTTACTGTTTCTTTATTGCAAAGGATGTTCGTATCATCCGCAAAGAGAACCGTTCTTCCGTTTTGAATCGTCGAGGGCATATCGTTTACGTAAAGTAGGAACAGAATAGGGCCTAAAATCGATCCTTGAGGAACTCCACATGCAACGGGCAAAGAGTCGGAAAGGTGCGTACGTAATGTTCCATCATTCCTGTAAGGTATTTCAACTCTCTGAGATCGTTGTTTAAGGTACGAACATAACCAATCTAGAGCAATACCACGAATTCCATATGAAGGTAATTTGGAAAGTAAAATGTCATGATCAATGACGTCAAAAGCTTTTGAGAGATCTAAAATAACTAATAGGTGCCTCGTTTTGATCTAATGATGAGGCGACATCTTAAGAAAAGAAATATAGCTGTTTCGTTGATTTTGATTTTCAAATCCATGTTGGCAATCTGAAAGGTCGTTTAGTGAGAAAGGTTTCCATCTGTACGTGTAAAAAGTCTCTCTAATATTTTTGAAAAAACTGATAGAAGAGAAATGGGCCGATAATTTTGAATTACATTTTGCTGCCTTTTGAAAAGCGGCTTAATTTAGTTGTTTTGAAAATATCTGAAAAGTTCCAGTATAAAGATGCATTAAATATGTGAGTTAACGGATGTATAATGGCATACGCACAAGTCTTTAACAAAGAATTCGGATTCATCTAAACTGACGAATATTTATTTTTTAGTTTACCGATTATTTTGAGAATTTCATAGGAAGAAGTTTCTGAAACGAACATTGTGTCTAAAATTTTGGGTGAACTGTCTGTTTTTGAATTTTGTGCCTGAAGACCCTTAGTGAGATCGGCAGCAATTCTCGAAAAGTATTGGTTAAAGAGATTAGCCACTGTTGTCGGATCGTTCACATTTATATCGTTATATTTTAAAACAACATTCTCTACGGGTTTCTAGTTGATTTGGTAGTATTTTTTATTATATTCCACATTGCTTTAGTTTTGTTATTTGGAGTTCCAAAAAATATCCTGATCGTTTTCATGATTTTAGCCTGTCTTATGACTTTTCAAAAATAATGTTTTGTATTTTTTAAAGTAGATATGAAATCTTGAGATCATGACGTTTAGAAATAAAATAGAGAATACGTTTATTTTTTACACGATGTTCTAATTCCTTTGTGATCCAAGTATTACTTTTTCGCGAAATGTTTAACCTTCTTTTAATAGGAAAGCATGCGTTAAAGAGAAATGAAAGCTTTGGAAAAAATAAATTATATTTTCATTCGCGTCAATAGCGCTAGCAAACTGCTCCCATGATTCTTTTCCAGCAAGTAATCCGTAAATAACTTTATGTTAACTTCGTAGTAAATGCTCTGCACATGCGTGTTTTATTTATTGTGTCAGTATCTGGGCGTTATTAGTAATAAAAGAATTCTGTATATCATGGTCACTGTAACCTAGATTATTCGTTATTTGCTATCTAGTTGTGGTTTTGTTAATTGCAATTTGATCTATTGCTGCTTGTGATTTAAGAGTATTCCGTGTAGGTACGTTTATCGTAATATCTAAATTAAAGAATGAATTAAATTGAGAAACTGCTCTTTTCGTGGATCTGCACAGAAAATCAATATTGAAATTCCACATACAACAATGGATTTAAAAGAGAGATTACTAATGGTTCTATTATTCTAGATTTTCTAGAGAAATGAAATAATCTAAAGCTCGCTTTGTTGAGGTCTGTAGATGCAAAGTAAGATAATTTGAGCGTAGTAAGATGTACAACTGTTATTTCAAAAACTTTTTCAACTGCATATAAATTGAATTCTGACAAGAAGGTAGAATCAATATTATTTCATATAAATACACGAACCTCCGTAATCTCCTTTTCGTTATTTGATTTTCTTTGTAAAATCGTCTCTGCGTGAGATATACCATATACGAACACAAACTATCAATCAATGGCAGTACATTTTAAAACGTTACATTGTAATATAGTAGCAATGCGTTTCAACAATAATAAATATTGCAGTTATAGTTTTAAAATTCAACTTTAATTCATATTACAGTACTTTTTAATTAAATTACTTATAAATATTTATAACTTAATGAAATTCTTCCAAATAAAAATTAATTGCTTATTTTGTTTAAGGTTATTTATTAACAATTCATTAAAAAATTATAATATGCAGTGCAATATTACTGAAGATGCATTATGAACACATATCCAATAAATTGGGCAATTTTGTATGAAATGTAAAAACGTATGAAAATAGAGAAAATTTTGTATTTTAAACAATATTTTTACAGAAGAGGATCCCATTCATTTTCTAACGAATATCGTGACACAAATTTTTGTGTTTGACAAAATTCTTGAAACATTATTAACAATTACAATTTTGAAATAATTTATGACAGGAGAATCTCTAGTGATTTTAATGGCTTAGCAAAACAGTGTTTGTATAGGTCTGCTTTATCTAGAAGAAGGGTAACATTCCGATGACGTAGAAAACTTTGTGTGCATTGCTCGTCTCGAAAATAAAATATCGTAATGTAACAATATACTTGCTATATTAATATAAATATATTAATTTCATTATGTTGATTGAAATCATACATAAATTATAGCGGGGCAATATAATTGATATGAGTATGTGTGTGTGTGTGTGTGTGTGTGTGTGTGTGTTCCTCCAATGTTCACGCACAGACAAAAGCTGGTGTTTCTGCCTTTGCAAACATTAAGATATTAAATGTTATATAAGAGTCATATGTCGTTTTGATTCTCACGCAAAATCTCAAAGACTAGGTATCACATATGATTTTAATATTTGCGGTAAAAGAACCTATGTAAAATGCAATCACCCTAACGTTAGATTGAAGAGGAAATTAATCGACCCCCAAAACAAAGATCAAAAATCATTCATTTGCTTACAGCTGCACTTACCAATGTATACCATAATGTCTGCAGTAGAAAACTTTCATTGTGACTAAATGAACTTTAAATACTTCAAGTTTATTTAGTATTTTACATATCAAAACTATTTTATTACAATATTAATGTCCGCGACCATATAGTATTTTTTAATTGGGTCATCTGAGAAATTGATGATGAAGTATTTCACAACTGAAAGCTTCTATCACGAGACGTACTAGAAACTGACTCTAAAACGTATTTCTTTAAGATATTAATTTTTCTAATAAAATAACTAGGTTAGACAATGCATACAATGCAAATTATTTGCATTTTATATTAAATATTACAATAATAAACGACGAAATGTAGACATGGAGCTTAATAGTCGTTGTCCAGTGTTATTTTTTGCAAAAACCCTGTTTTATAACAGTTTTAAAATATGTTTTTAATGGGAAATTGCATGCCTTTGTTTATGTAATTAAATGTATACAAAATGTATGTAAACTGTTGGTTGATTTAATATTTATATTCAAATATTTACTATAATATAACTCGCCATCACCGCCATTTTGTAATGTTCAAGATGAGTAGTCCTCGCCTCCTGAAATGAAGCCAAAGGATTGGTCATCTCGATTCCGCTGGGCGGGGCAGGGGTCGGAAAACTCTGGCAAAGTTCGGCTCAGGACATCGCCCATTTTTTGTGCAAGCGAGGGTACACTTTTTTGAAAAAGCGAGCTGTTTTCGCTTAATTAGTGTCTGAAATTGATGCAATTTGTAAAACTAGGGGGGGCTTGGCAAATATCACGTACTTTTTTCGCTAAAAACAATGCTAAATTGCGAGAAAATTGCGACAATTTAAGTAAAACACGTTTCTATATTTAAATATGGCTAAATATTGCACAATATAAAAATCTAACAAAAATTACCCAACTTTTTATCATTTATAAGATAAATATCATTACCTATATTTTATAGAAATTTTAAAGAAATATTACCGAGCGTTTTTGGAAGTGCAATAAGATCCATTGTAATTCAGCCACTCTATGTTCTAAAATTTCACTCATCATATCTAGCCTTAAATATAATTAAGCAAAATATATTTTTAAAATAAATCCCAATGCAATCAATCACAAATTAACGTATTTACATTAAAAATACTCATTTTGAAAAATCTCACGAGAGATTAGAAGGGGGGAGGGAATCCAGCCAAATCTTACGACATCGCACCGAGGGGGGGGAGTCGAAAAATCGCCAAAATCGCCTCAGGTAATTTATGGACGGCCCATGAGTAAACCAGATGTGTCTGACGTGCTTGTCCAATTTGCCACTTTGAAAATGTTTTTCAATTCTGTTGTGAGGTTTCTAAAACGTATGTCACGGCAAATCAATTGATGTCTTCCTGTGTATCTGTATGAACCGATTTAAGCAAATTAATCAATACACCAACATGACATTTGAATACATTACCCATTTGACTGAGTTAGATATCCTTACGGCTGACTGGGGGAGGTGGCTCAGAGCATCAACTAATGCCACTGTAGCGCCACAGACTGGAGAGTACAGGGTTTTGTGTCCTGACGATGGCAATATTTTCGACATTAGCCAGATAGGTAGGTTGAATTCTATGGCTGTGTGTAGGAGAATTCTAACGGCCGGCTGCTTTGATCTGTAGTTTTCTGCGGTTTCACTAATCAACACCAGCGAAATGCGGGGCAGTACCCTACCAAAGGACCACGTGGAATCTTTTCTCCCCATTCCTAGTCCTATCCTTCCCTTTACTTGCACAATAATTTACACGCACCATTACTACTACGCCGAGACTGGTCGATCCGAGTTTGTCCCGGCTGGGTCAGCCCTTCTGGTCAGTGGTATCTGGCTGGGAAAACCCCGCTACTTGACGGAAGGTCGGCGCCGGATCTAGCCATCCAGGGAGGGGATATCACTGCTACCTCGCGTGCAAAAACGTGTACTACACTATCGGGACTAATGAGAGCACTCCACGCGGCCGGAATCACTATCAATCAATCAACTTAACAGCTATCAGTCCGTCTGATCATCTGTAGCGCCTAAACCAATCAGCCGATTTTTCCGAAATTGATATGAACTGACTGGAGGCTTTGGGAGTTTCTAACGGATATTTTGATTATTGAATCTTTTTTTTGTACATGAATCGAGCATTTACCTCTATGCCTCTGCCCGAGTTCGATCCATACGGCGCTATTGTGGTGTAGTGGAATGAGTGCCCGCACTTAATTCTGAGGATCTGAGTTCCGGTCTCCGAGCGGAAGAAAAATTTTCTGGTTGAAAACACTTTTGCTGGTTTATAAAGTAGTAAACAGTACGTAGCATTTAAAAGCAATGCGATAGCATGTGCTTTGGTAGCAATTAATTAGTATTCAAAGATAAAGAGACTCAGCTTTGAGGAAAAACATCACTGCCCAATGACCCTCTTTAAGAGAGGTATTTAAAGTTAACTGGCGCAAGAATCTAGCACTTACAGAAAACAAACCTCTCTCTTTTTCTCTGACGGAAAAATAGAATTAGACTTTTCAGGCCAAAGTGAGCCTATTTTCCTTCTGAGGTACAACCCAAAAGGCTGGAAATTTTTGAGACGTGATATTTTTCAATGACAGCAATTCGACGGTTTGATGATAATTTATGATAATTATGAGCATGGCAAAAACAACACCGTTTTACTTTCGTATACGTATGTACGAGCAATATACCTAGTATAGAGAAAGTAATGTAATGCTGCGGAAAATTGATTTCGAGATTTCAACGGGGTACACGTTTTGGAGTCCCCTAATACAGAAAAATTGTTTTTTCAAAACGTCCGTCCGTGACCACTACTAGTACCAAAACCCTGCGTAGGATTATTTCCAAATTGGAGAATCCCCTGTCCATCTCGCTCTAGATGAAGCTTTGAAATTCTGAAAAATATTCTTTAAAATTTGGGGGGTACTTTACTTGAAACCCCCGGATATTTTCTAAATTTTCTCAAAAATGGTTCCAAATTTTTTCTTTAAATTTCTAGTAAAAAAAGACTAAAATATACTTATAAAGGTGGCACAGGTTCCATTTTCATGGTTAACTCGGAAAATTGCAAAAGTTTGAATTTTTTTCAACGTATTCCTACAACTATAAAATTGAAGACATGGATTTTTTTCTTCACATGAAATTTGTTGTTTATAAATAGTTCTTTCATAAAGGTCATTTAATTTTTTTGAAAATTGTATTAGTTTTCGTGCAATAATGCCTGCAATATTTGCAATTTTAAAAAAGATCAAAAACAAGATTTTCTCAAAAACGGCTCCAAATATTTTCTTTAAATTTTTCATAGGGTTCATGCCAAAGGAACTTTATACGATGACATAAACGCGATATTGCTCTATTGTTTTGTATTTTCAAAAATTAAAAAAAAATTACTTGTATCTCACGTTAAAATTTACATCATGGATGTATTTCATTGTTCAATGCGTTTCTTAACACATGAACTTCAAAGTATCTCTTTTGATACTTTTTTTTTAATGTCCATAAGTACTTGAGTATAATGGAACTGAATAGGGGAATTTTCTGAAATATTCGAGCCAACTTTTCAAAACTATGGAAAATTTTTCGCCGAAATTCTCCCCAATGAAAAAGAGTTTAATTCTGTCCAATATTCCAAAAGCTTGATTTAGACCAAGTTATCTGGGGCCCCAAAATCAAAATGATGCTGAAAAATTTAGATATTTTTAAAACACAAAGAAAAAAATCTATTGCAGAAAAACGAAAAGTAAACTATCGTGTCACTTTAAAAAGTTTCAAAATATTTTGTTGTATTACATTTTCTCGAACTATTGTAAATACTACCGCAAATGTGATTTTTCGGCATTCGCTCGCCTAGAGAATTCGCCAGTAGTTCTGGGATAAATTCGTTACCATGACAAGAATTTTATTATTAAACAATGTATTTCTTTTGATGTAATCTGAAATTCAAACACCACTGCAATTTGACTAGTGGAATATTGAAAGAATATTACGTGTAAGTGTGTGTGCGTGCCAGTCATAATACATACTCGTGTTGTAGTTTAAGTGTCATCGTAGTGTATGACTTACGTAGTGATTGTTTTCATGTGCATCCGTTGGAATCATTGTATTACTGAAATCGTATGCTGTTTGTGGTTGCGAAAATTGTATTACGTGCATTACTTCGGTAGCAAACTGCCGTAAGGTTTGCGCAAATGAAACCGCTAATGTAAGTAATAGCTGAGTAAAGCACTAAAATTACACACCGGAATGATAAAGCCATTTTGCGTCTACTCATTTTTGAATCGTTTCTAGTTAGAATACGTTGCAACATGCTGCTCACCCTCATTCAAAGTGCTTAAAGTGAAGGCAAATTTAAATTTTTGTTTTCAAAACCCACTCCAAAACTTTCTTTTAATTTTTCCTCAGATAGAGCAAAGGACACTAAAAAAACGGTCCACGTTTCATTTTCATTAAACTACCTAAATTTTCGGAATTTACACAAGTTATAAATTGTTACAAACAAACGGTTGTAGCCCCACAAGTTCTATCTTGCAACTGGAAAAATAATAAATTGCGACAATATTTCACGCCGATAGGTAGCAGCCAGAACGAGAGATGGGACAAAACCGAAAACCAGTCGAAACAGATTAGGAAACTAACTAGTACAAGAAGGTCTGTACCATTATGTAGCACAACTAATTAGTGTTATAATGTAGTATTAAGATAACAAAGATTTTTGTAATAATTGAATACAAAAATATATTTGTTATCAATGAGAAAGTCTTAAATTTGCTCTAAAAAGAATAGGTGGACAAACTCAAAAAATTAATATTATTTTAAAGCGTTTAGATGTTTACTTTTGCCCTTGTGCGAAATTTGGTTTCATTTCTTAAAATGTGATTATACAATATACTGACTTTTAGTGATGTAATCTTCAGAAATTTTTAGGCACTAGGCTTTTTCATGAAATGTTGTCAACGTTAAAAAATATTAGGCCTGTAGAGAAATATTCTCAACTAATTATCATACTGTTCAGTCCTCTAAAAATATTTACTTCTGTTTTTCAGGTTAAAGAAATTGATACTCATGCACTGGATTAGAGGCTTCTGCTTATTCCTACACTTGGTTAATTTTGTCAACAATTTTTTCCTATATTGTTTATCTGGAGACATATTTAGACAGGCTGTGAAAGCTTGCTTCCCCTATCAAAGATGGAAATGTTCCTGCTCAGCAGAATGATGAATCTCAGGAGGTATATTTGAAAGTAGCTTTGCAACATCCCAGGAGACAAGTTAGTACTAGGGCTTCATTGAATGAGAGACAAAATTTAGTAAATGCAGTGTCTGAAACAAAAATAATGGAACCTTTTCTTTTACAGAAGAAAAAAATTCCTGCAAATGAACTAATAATATCTTATGAGGAAAATGAACTATAAATAGCAATAATGGAAAACCCTGATATCTTTCTTTATGATGTAGGTGAAACTCATTAATTAAGAATTATTGATCTACTACCAAAGATTTGAACGATAAAATATGAGGTAATCATCAATATATCTATCTAAATAAAATTATTACAACAACTGAACGGATTTATTATTATTTTCTCTATATTCCCTTGACCTCAATTAGATTCTGACTTTCACGTTTCTTCCAACAACTTTAACCCTTCGAATAGAGGCCGGATTCGGGGGGGGGGAGGGGGGGAATGTTGGGACAAGTTTTTTAAAAACATTTCGCTTCGCGGAACTTCAAATTTTTTATGATTAACGATTTACTTTTTCCGTGTTTTTAGAAGAAATTTAATAATAATTAAGCGAAAAATAATTTTATTTAACTGAGCTAATATGATACATTAATAAATTGATGAACTTCAGTTCCTTACTATAAAACGGGCGGGATAATGTACAGCGTTACTGGGAATATCCCGTATAAATAAATCATCTTTCAATTATTTGCTTTTAAACGTTATTTTCTTAGAAAATTAAAAGTTTCAGGCCTAAAATCATAAGTTATAACACTCAAAGGAACGTATATTATGTATAAATTATAATATTATGTATGTATAAATTATTTCCATTCCTAGCGTTCTTACATATTTCAAATGCCAAAAATAGGTGCTTCTCACGAAACAACGTTTCATGGGTCCGCGGTGCGATAAAAATTACGTGTTTTTTCAGCATTCCTTGTAATCTACGGAAGCGAAGTTAGCAAACTGAAACTTTGACGTTGTCCATGTAGAAAACGATGTCTTAACGGATCTTTAAAAAAACAACAAGAAATTTGCCTACGCTGCGAAACGTACGGATTTGAAAAAGGAACCGACTGATTAACTTTTCTGTGATCCGTCAGTTCTAGCGTGAAAATGCAGTGTGTTAGAGACCAAAAACTGCCCGTTTACAATTTTTGAATAAGTGAAAAAATACTAGTGATGTTGTGTAAAACGGTTTATTATATTTTATATTGTGTATTTTTGCATTATAATGTAAGATATAATGTAACTCATGCATGATATTTGTTTGATGCTAAGCGTACACTGAAAACAAATCGAACATATTATCTCAACTGATATATCAGATAACAGCGATAAGCTGTACCTGTGTTAGTAATTGCTATGTCTAATATATCTGGGTGTTTGCTGCTGTCATGTGGGAAATGGGTTGGTTCGTATGGCGTAAGTGTAGTTAGGTTTTAAGTCTGTTATTATTTTGGCAGTTTTTAGTGTTTTAGTGCCATGCTGGTTTGTGTTTGGTACTTGATACGTAAAGCCAGGTATGGTCTGATTATAACGAAGATAAGGAAAATTGACGGTGAGTATAAAGTGTGAAGTATTGTTATTTGAATTTTCTTGGGGGCAGTAGTTTTAGAGTTGTTGCTGGTCTCTGAAATTTTTTAAAATAATTACATTCTGCTGACTAAATGTCCGCACGGTGTGCCCTTGCAGCGTTGTAGCATGTTGGTGTTAATTTTTTTGCAGATTTTACCGTAATGATTCAGTGCACAGAAATGCACATACCTATTATTGCAGTTGTTTCTTGTATGGCCGAAGTCCGTGACATCTTAACATTGTATTGGCACATTTGTTTTATGTCTTTTTTCAGTTTTGACACACAGATTACATATTGCATTAATTTTTAACGCTTCCTCAATACTTTGTTCCCTGTCTGCTGCAATAACCGGAATAGGAATATTGTCTTTGTATAGTCTTGTGACACTGATCAGTGAAGGATATTTTGGATACACATCTTCGTATACATCTTTCTGAGTTACTGACTGGTGAATGTTTTTGAAAACTACTGAGAATTTCTTGTTTAAGGGATCCTTATAAGTATGAAACTGTCTGGTTGTGCTTAAAGGATATTTAATGGCCTTTCTGAAGTCCGCTATGTACTTGAAAGATAGCTTAATTTTGTTGTTTACTATGTCAGGGGTGAATTCAGTGGTACTTTGCTTTTTAATCTCTTTGTTGAAATGATTAATGTTTGAAATGTCTTTGACGAATATTGGGAAAATTTTTACTTTCTCGACTTGTGTTACGTCGTCGCCTAGGTAGTTGAATCTTTTGCCTTGATCACTATTGGAGAGTTCAAGAGGAGCGTATCTACTACTAACAGATACATTATAGTCACTGCTGCTGGATTGTTTTTTTGATGGGTTGTCTGTGGGAGGGGTACGATGGGTTGTCTGTGGTATCTTTTTACACTGTTACTGGTCTTATCACTGCTTCTGATGTTGGCGGGGTCGTGGCTTGCTTGGCCGCTGGCCGCGGCAGTGTGACTGACCTTACTGGAGGCAAGTGTTGGGTCGGCAGCTGGAGTTCCGTTTTGTTGCCTGCAGCTTCTGACTGGGTCCGTTGATGTGATTGGAAGGACTGCCTCGCGAATCTGCGTGAGAATGTGTTGGTCCTCGAGCGTTTCGTAGGTGATTTATCGGCTGTGTTGTACAGGAGCGCCATGGCTCCTGCTATGCTCTGGACCTGGGGGTCAGGGTTTGGTGGGTTGGAAAACTACTGGCTAATAGCTAGATTAATAGCACGACTTTATCTCGGTTCACTGCACTTGTAACGTTTAATTATCTGTAGGATACACAATGTTAAAGGCACTGATACTGAGTCAACTGCACGGAGTCAAATTGAAACGTTCTGAGCTGTGCGGAGCACGATGTGAACTGGTCGCTGGCTCAGCGTGGAATGTGGTCTGTGGTAAACGCACCTCGTTTCAGTATCCCTCTGAGATGGCCATCAGCAAATCCCATGACGTCATAGAGACTTGAATATCAGAACAACTTACGTATACGCTCCTAATTGTGTTACAATACAATCAGAATTGTAGGGGATTGCTTCAGTTTTATTTACATATTAAGCCAAGTGCAAATGCGATATAGTAGTCTGCCAGTGTGAAATTAAGAACTTGCATTTCAGAATTTAAAGTAAAGTTTATCAATTGACCATGAAATATTTTACTGGGTAGTCATTTTTATCATAAGTCCATTTTTAACTCTTAATTTGATAAAAGAAATGGCATATATATTTACTATTATTTGATATATTTTAGTCCATATACATCCGTTCCCGTATATTAGCCTGTCTTTGTGCTTTCTATTATTAGTTCGTTGGATTCACTTTGACATGGACACGGGAGGATGTGAAGGAATGTTTGTAAAAGAAACAACAAATGCAAAAGCAAAGGTACATGTATTGCTTGCCACACCAGAATGAGAAATCAAAATATAGAATATACAATTTTATTCTCATAACAAAAAGATAAGACACAAGCACCTATAACAAATAAAAATAATTTCAATATTTTGAAAGGGCTCATTACAACGTACACTTCAGAATTATCTTCATTGTGTTTGCTGACAAATTATACCTAAAATAGAAAGTATTTGTCGTAAAAAGAAAAGAGGACGTGACATGGGAACTGGACACTATTAAGTAACTATGGAGACTACCGTCTTTTCCTTTCCTTTTCCCACCACACTAAACATTCTGCTCTTTTTCGACTCTGTATCGCAAAGCAAAACATCGGTTTTAACGTTATTTAATCAATCGCTGTATAATCCAATTTCTGTCTCTTCTTAGAAGTAATTTAGCGGGTCTCTCATCGCCCGTCTGAATGTTTTTCTCCGTTTCTCCTTTTTGATGGCACTGCTGTAGCTCGCAACAGAGCGTTTCAAGAGAGTTTCATCCTGCAACTTATCGGCACCTGCGAGAATTATATTGAACCTAGATCCACGTATATTGCCGCGCAAAAATGTACTGCTCGTGAGTAGGTCTTTTTCTCTTCTTCTCCATGGCTCCTTTACTAGCTCTGCAGCCAACGGACTTACCACCCGGGACGTTGCCACCTTGCATCGCACCCAAATGCCATAGAAGTCTCCAACTCTCAGTTGCTCACTCTGTAAATCACAGCCTCTAGCAGGTTCCGCCAGCAGAATGACTCGACCAAGTTCCATTCCTCTCCGAAAGATTTGAATGCTGCCATCTTTTAGATGACCTTCTTTTTCATTTTGATATTTTCTGATCTTCTGCAATTTCCCTGCAAGCTATTCTGAATTTCAGTACGCTGGAGAGCATATCAAATATTGATCCCCATCTCGTCACAACATCAATAACAGGCTTCGTTAACCCAGTTCTCTTTAAAATTGAGGCAACTGTGGGCGTTCGAAGATATTTGACTAGGCTTCTAGTAATCAAAAGAATCGAGTAATGGGCTCATTTAATGGCATCGTGCAACCGCGAGCTGTGGTAGAGCGGCGCAACGCACCCCGATGACACCGATCTCTTGTGTTACATTCTTCAACATAACACATTCAATGCACGGCTTCATGGAAGGTGTTTGACAACAGAAGCTTAGAAGCTCACTCTCACTATTGTTGCCTGTGCTGTCTTCTGGAAGGTCACCCGCGCCGCTGATGCACACGACGTTGTGGAAATTAGTTTCTGAGATGTCATCATTATCACTATCGACGTACTTTAACAACTGCTCAGAGAAATTTCCTCAATTTCGCTTTCTTCCAAGAAATCTGAACAATGGTAGCAATTTATTTGGTCGATGTCCACCGTCGTATTTTCTTTAAGAAGTGACACTGCTTTAACAATATTTTTGGCATTGTCCGCAGTACAAGGGTAAATATAAGACGGGGTAATATTGAATTTCTGTACGTTTTAAATTTCCTTTAAGGTATTCAGACGTATGACTTAATTTCTAAGTTCTTTAACACAAATTTCGAATACGCAGCTACCATTCTGGGCAAATCTGCAAGTTAATACTCGCGACTTGTCGATCCAGTCTTGTAGCAGTACCACTTTTAGACATACGTATTTCTGTACTTCCTGGACGCATTTTCCCCAGCTGGCAGCTATACGGCTGTCGGCTCGGCACTTCGACGGTTCACCACCACAGGAGGCTCGTGTGTATTTTGCTTATAATGCCCGAGGATCGGGTCGAGGAATAATCGCAATTCCACTGTCTTCAAGAAATATAAAGGTCTCCCATTGTCGCGCACCGCCCGCAAGTGAAATTCCAACTGACTGCCACTCAGTTCCTGGACGCCACTGATTCACTTTCAAAACCGTTACTTATAATCCCGGTTATTGTTTCTCGCGAACTAATCACGTTCCTGCTGATGTTTTGCTAAGTGTCTACTATGCGAAATAATGTTCTCACAATTTGCCCGTGAATTTTAAAAAGCAATTTTAGCTCCACAATGTTCAAATTTACTCGATAAAGCTAAAAAACACTTCCACTAAATATTTTTGGTAAATTCCAAAATTCTTAACACGATTTATTGGCTGGGATCGTGTACTCAAGACCCAAACTGAATCCGTTGTCTCCTTTACCACTTTCTCATTGTTGGCCCATAATCCGACAACTTTCTTTTTCTCAAAACACCCGCCCATCACGGTACAACATGTTATAACTCATATTTCCATCGTTTGGAACGTCTTTTCTTTCTTAATCCCCCCACGTTATAAAATGTAAATATTGAAATAATTCGAGTCCTATACAAATTCCTCAAAAGCGCACTAATTTTGGCCCAATCCAAATATTCTGTTTTATAATTCCAGAAGGTTTGACGTTAATCCGTCTAAGCGTTCTTGAAATATTCAATAAAAACTAAGTTTCTTATACACATCCAATAGCAAAACAATGAGTGCCATGTTCTTCGTTCTTAACGTGTTACATACAATTCAGACACTTTCTGACATTTCTTGAACCCGTGGCTCGAATTACTTGATTTTTGCTTTAAACTGTTTCTAAAATCAGGTTCTGCCCATTGTTTATGTTGCTCATTTCCGCCCTTTACGTTTTCTGCTACCTTCTGAGAATGAGGCGAACATATGTTGCTGTCTATTGTTTTCTTTCCATACTTAATTTCTTTGACCAATAAAATTTGTTCTCTGTATATTTTACGCGCGTTCTGGGGTCTTGCAAATCATTACAGAAGGTGTATAAACATAATATATAATCATATGCATAATATGTTGAATGGTAACTGTACCCTGCTCGCTTGTTATTACGATTTGAATGGTCTGTCGCAGAACCTACTTGCGCGGTTGGGTTGTATATTTGAAACATTTTTAGCTGAAGCTGACGAGCACTTACGTCAAGAATATATGGGCAAATAGTACGTAATGTTATGAATAATATGTTAAAAGTAATTTTCTGTAAGTTCTGCTCGTTCGTTTAAAACTAATCACAAATTGGAATGGTCTGCCTCGAGAGACCAATGTGCCGCACCTTTTCTTATATTTTGCCATAATATATTCTAATAATTAATAATATTAATAATTTCGGTGAGCCTATAAATAGCCTATAATTCGTCTATAAGTGGTATTCAATTTTTTTATTTCGATTTAATTTAAAAATTGTTACATGTTAATTTTTTTAAAAATTGTTACATGTAACAAGTGTAGTTACAAACGTAGTGTTGTTTGTAGTTACAAAAAAGATTGTTATAAGTTGAATGATCTGTCTCGAGTTGAATGGTGTTGCACTTTATTATAACTTTTTACAATAGTAAATAGTAATATTTATTAATAATATTAATATTTGCGCTGAACCTATAATTAGTCTATAAATATTGTACAAGTACTTTTGTCGTAACTTCAACTTTTGATTTCTTATTAGCTGGCTTTATTCTAAAGCTGGCTGAACATTGATTTTTGAGACAATTACAAGAGCCTAAAATATGGGAATATGGCATTTAATTAGCCTAAAATTATCAGCTATTTGTTTTGTGTTCTGCTATAGTGTATCAGCCAGCTTTTTGGACGTGGCTACGAATGCTATTTGAAAATACGGGGAAATTATTGTTCTGGTCACGTGTGTCAGAACAACCTTCATTATAATGAATAAAATCTATTGGGAACATTCTGGTTACCTCTCTTTACAGCACGAGAGGCATATATGTCCCATAATCATTATGTAAATTATAAATTTCTGTTGCGGCGATATACGAGGATTCGTATCGCGCGCCAAATCGGCAGCGCGGGACGCAGGCTACCGAAGGCAGCAGGGCCACAAACCGGCGCGAAGGCCGGCCAATAGGACGGGAGCGGCTGGCGAGCGGATCAGCAGTACGAGGCGAGACTACGGCGCGTGTTTTAACTTGGCCGCGCCGGCCAGGGGAACACACGGTTCTGAAGTGCGATCCAGCAGTGACCCCGTGCATAGTGTAACGAAAAGGAACTCGGCAAAGCAATTGGTTTCTTCTGGTATTTTGACGACAGTGCAAGCATCTTGGGACTTCTACTAGATATTGACACCGTGGCATTGTGTACAACGGACTACGCTTCTGGATTTTGGTTAACGAGATCACTACTGTAAAGGCTTCGACTGGTCAAATTGTTATTGCTGACTTGTGTCCTTTGCGTACATAACTTCTCGACAAAAGCCACGGTAACAGTGGCGGGATTCAGGGGGGGGGTGCCCCCCTCCCCAATGTTGAGACAATTTTTTTTAAAACATTTCATTTCGCGGATCTTCATTTTTTTTATCATAAACGATTTACTGATTTCTATGTTTGAGAGGAAATCCAATTTAAATTGAGCGAACAATAATTATATTAAGCTGAGCTAATGCGATACATTAATGAATTGATGAACTTTAGTTCCGTACTATAAAACGCGTGGGTAATGTTCAGTATCCCATGTGAATATCCCATATTTACAGTTTCGTGCCTAAAATCACGAATTATAGCACTCCAATTAACGTATATTATAGTTATATAAAGTCTTTTCATTAAAATTTTCCTAGCGTTCTTAAATATTTCAAATGCCGAAAAAAATGTGCTTCTCATGAAACGTTTCGTGGGTCCGCGCTGCGATGAAAATCATGTGTTTTTTCAGCATTTCTTGTAATCTATGGAAGCGTAGTCGGAAAACTGAAAACTCTAGACTTTGTCCATATAGAAAAGCGATTTTCTTTACCGGATCTTCAAAAAAGAATACATTTGTCTGCACTGCAAAACGTACGGATTCGAAAAATGCACCGACTGATTAAGTTTTTTGTGATCTAGTAGTTCTAGCTTAAAAATAGTGTGTTAGAGACCCAAAACTACGTGTTTACAATTTTTGAAAAAGTAAGAAAGTGAAAATATACGTAAGATTTTATGTAAAACAGTTTTTTATATTATATATTGTATGTTTTTTCATTATAATGTAAGACATAATGTAACTAATGCATGATATTTGTTTGATACCAAGTGTACACTGAGAAAAATTGAACTTGTTATCTCAACCGAATATTTTCTGTTAAATTCAAAGTTATTATAATTTCATTTTTCTGATATAAACGCGAATCGCATTGTTTTCATAACGTCTTATTGTTGTAATAATAATTTCAATTCCATTTATTATAATAAAAAGTTTGTTACACAAATAGATCAAGTTTCTAGGCGTAAGTTGACATTTTAAAAGTGTATTTAAATTTATTGCGATTTAGACGAGGAAATGATAAACAAAATTGAACTACAACTCAACAAGCGAAACTATAGTTGTGCTACGGAATGGCACAGACTTTCTCATACTAGTTAGTTTTCTAATTTATTTGGTCTGGGCGAGTTTTGCTGTCTTGCCCTATTATCTTGCCAGCTACGATCGTTCGCCACCCAAAGATAATATTTTTCAAAACTTTCTAAATTTTTTCGGTTTCCATATGGTAGAACCGAAATATTACTTTAAGAATATTGAAGAAGAATTCAGCCTCGTCCTAAATGTCAACTTAGGCATTGAGTAAAATTCAGAATATTATGGAATGAGACATTCATATTTATGCGTCATCTTTGCTTGTATAATTCTCTTAAAGAGTGCAAGACGAGATAATTTATCCTATTATACTGATTATGTAAAAGTTTAATATGACAGAAGAGTCATAATGGGTTGCATTTCTATGTGTATTTAGCTCAACATTTAAACACTTGTAAATCTTCAAGAATGTGTTCATGTTGATTCAGAGGGATTACATGTGTTTGTTATGTGGAGTTTATTTTCTAATTCTCTAAAAGTCTTGTGATGTTATTAAAACAGAACAATATTCTAAAGAGGCATTCACTTGTTCCATTTAGATCTTCAAGATGGGATGTATTTAAGAGTCATTTAAGAAAAATAACCTGCAATCAATTCTGCACCTAAAAATAATAAATCAGTTAGTGTTTTTTATACTTATACACCAGTTTGATAGAGCAATTAGGAATGTGATAATATTGAGTGAATATTACTTTACTATCATATCATTCTTTATTTTCTTTTGAAATCTGATTAGTGCTAGTGTTCAATTCTTACTTTAGTCATAAAGAAACTAGCAAATGAACAAATGATTGTCTCCAGAAGCAAACAAAGCTTTGTTTAAATTTGAGTGGAACTAGTTTGTGTTGTTTTGGGGATATGTGTTTTTTATTGTGTAATGTTTGTGTTTTTTTATTATTGTTTGTGGATTGACATTCTGTATTTTGGTAAATGTAAAAGAAAACGTCCAATTATAAATGTTCTGTGACTATGATTTTGTGTTTGTTTTTTTCAAAATCTTCATTGATAAAGAGCCCCGAATCCATGAATATTTAATAGACAACCTGAGGAGAGGTTACAATACATGTAAATTGCTTATTAAACAGCAAGGGCCAAATTTTCCAATTCATTCTCACTAAGAAAACTAACATATTGTTCCGATTCTAGGTGGTGAATTAAAACTCTGGTATGATTTTAATAAAAACGTTTATTTTGTTTTTTAAATTACCAATCACTAAAGACACTTGATTATTATTTACACGTCACACTTCTCTTGATTATTTATTTACACTACACTTCTCTTGATTATTTATTTACACTGTTCACTTCTCTTACACTGTTGCACAGTCCTAAGCACTGACCACAGTTCGATGCACTGACCACAGTTCACGGCGCTGGCCACGGTTCAAGTGACTGAGAACAATCACTGAACTGCTTTTCACACTTCACAGCTCAGCTTCCACTTCAGACTTAAGACTGACTCGCGGTGGCTGGCCGCCGCGTATTTATGCTCGTCGAGTGCCGTCGAGAACTTTCCGGACCCCGCGAACGTTCTGAACAATATAGTGCAGGGACTGCTGTTGATAACGCAACCCGCGCTCACAGGCAGCTCGTGGTGGCGCCGGCGGGGATGACGCAATCCGCGGATACAGGTAGTTCGGGTGGTGCTGGCTGGTGACACGCAACATTCTTTGGCAATATCCATAAAGAGTTGGTATTGCACACCAATATGTGAGACATGGTACAATATTTATTACAAACAGCATAAAATTATAGGTATAAATATAGGTGAATATGCCAGCATGTAACGGTAAGCGAGCTGTCGTCAAGATCAGCGTCTTCATGCAATGACGATCGCGAAGACGGCTAGTTCATTTGTAAGAAATGTAGGGATTGCGAGGTACGGAAGTACAAGTGTTGTCTGTAAAGAAACAATCGAAAACATGGACGCTATGTGTGGACAGTAAAACTTAAGATATTTCAAGCGAACGAGTTAGAAGGACATTGAGGGCTTAGGCGAAGTTATCAGTAACTGGACTGGAATACTAACAGCAGATAGTTTATTGGTCGTTGAGTATTCAGCATACGCGTGGGATGAACTTGGAATTCGTAAATTGGCGAACGAATTTTATTAACGAGACTTTATTAACTTCGTAAACAGTGATGAACGGTGATTGGAGTGCTTGCAAGAAAAAGAAGAGAAGATGGTATCTGACCTGAGGACAGCGACGTCGGAGAAGAATGAAGATGTCCAAGAGCGCTCGAAGAATATTTGACGATGCATTATAAGGTTGAACAGGTCATTGCCAAGGTTTTTCAATTTTATGTAAAATTATCAAATACCAAAGAATGCTTTAATAAATTTCAAGTTTTGTGTAAAGAATACATGACTTCATTGAGCTAATTCTAATAACGACGTAGCAAGATAGAAATATATTTGCTTTTCAGATTCCTCGACCACTCTGTATAGATGGCAGATCGGATAATCATTCATTAGCAGACAATAGTGATTATTTCTATGAAATCATCAGACCCATAGCTGGACAATTTCCAATTTATTTATAATCAGGAGTTGAAGGTTGACTTGTATAATAGTCTCAGCGTAATCTTTTCCTGGCGCCAATTAGCGTAATCCTTTGCGCCTATCTATACAAATTGTAACGGATTACGTTAGGAACAACAACAAATTATTAAAATATATTCAGATTATTTCAGTATTGATAGTGCAAATATAAAATAATAATGTACTGCATGGAAGCTCCTTTTCCAATAAGTATATATTCAGCGAATTGGCCGAGAAACTTTAAAATAAGTGATGTCATATATGTGTCCTCTTGATGTTGTTGAGGCGTATTTGAACAAGAGTTTTATATATAAGAGTAAGGGAATTGAGTAAAAGAAGTGAAAGCAGGTTAACAGGGCTTGGTCAGAAAAAATGTTCACTAGTTGTTTCCACAACGTTTCGAAACTTTTATTTCATCCTCAGGCTAATATAACAGAAAATGAAGATAACACTGTTCAAGAATAATGTTACAAAAACAACGTATGAGAACACATGTTGGCTAAGTTACAGAATATTTCATACTTTATTATTCATTACAGAAAAAATTGGTACATTGTACCATGCAACATCAAGAACAACTCAACCCATTCACTGCACCATCCTAAAGTAATCCATCGTAAAGGTGAATTATACATTGAAGCATGAACTCATAAATATACGGCTACTACAATTTGCAGCAATTTTCAGCATTCTCCCAAACGTAATTCAGATGGCTCTGTCATACGCCTTCCCTGGCCTACTCTGCGCTTGCCGAGCACGAACCGAGATGTCACGCGTAGAGAAGGCGGGGTTTGCCTTTCAAATCTATGACTTGGAAAAACCTCTGTATAATACGGCGTATATACCTCGCACGGCACCGTCTGATCCGAGAAATTCGATAAATTTGAAAGCAGTGCAACCTATCGCTAAGCTTCATGCCCGGATGCGAGGTCAAATGTCACTAGCTCTAGTGTTGGCAAGTTTGGCGAAGACTGACAGCAAGGATATATGATCCGATTGGGGTCCGATCCGATTGGGGTTTGTTGAGCGGCCGCAACCAAGGGCCGCAGACATATCCCTACTGCAATAACTCCGAAATTTTAATAGGCAATAGGCATCATGAAAGATACAGACGCTCAATTCTTAGGGCAACAAAATGCAGAATTGATACATATTAAACGGCACTCTGGTTTCACAGACCTCCCGAATGCACTGCTGGGCTATGTCATGAAAACGTTTTTCTTAAATGAAACATTTAAAAAGATAAATTAAAACAAGTTGATTATATAAACATATTTCATGCAATAAAACTGTTAATCTTGCAAATTTGTCCAGTACAATCCCAAAATGTGCAATTTTCAGGCAGCATTACCTATAACGTGCAATATCGTGCAGTAACACCCAAACGTGCAATTTCGTGCAAAAGAAAAAAAAGTACTAAAATAACGTTTCATATTCAAAATTCTATCAAGGTTTCATGCAATTTCAAGTTAGCAAACAAACGATACTGTAACCGGGAATCCGGTCTTTACTTATCACAGTACAAAGAATCGATGTACTGAGTAGCGTCTGTGATGAATGGACGTAACTCACGTTCATTGTCAGACTTTAGATAGAGCCTTGAGATCCCTTTCAAATTTACTATTGAGTTAGCAACCCAAATATCCTTCCATTGTTAGTATACATTTCACAGTTGCTGCAGAACCCTCAGAGAATCTTTGTAGAATCTGACTACAATATTCTAACGGATCAGCAACTTGCTCAGTGTCTGAACTGCTAAACGAATACGCATTTTATGCTTGTACCTAAGCATTTCGTCCTTTTCTGGGCGATGTTTGTAAATACGAGGAATATGAGAGAAACATTGAGCAAACACTTCCATCTCTGTCTTCTACATTGTCCTGTTAAATCAGTTCTTCAGGGCGAAAATGCTGTGAACATATTCCTGAAACAGAAATCGATTGCCAATTTTTTCTCCTCACTGCTCTGATCCATAATTCTCTCCTTTCTTTGCACACGTAATTAGCCATAAAGTGCAATTTAGATATACAAAACTACTTACATTTGGAACTTCAAATTTCAAAGAATTGTCAAAACTACCACACTCAGAATACGTACTTGTACTCACTAATAAACTAAGGATACGTAGTTAATGAAATAAATAATATTTCGCGATTTCAGATTGCCAACATGGATTTAGAAAATCAAAATCTACGGAAACAGCCATATTTTCTTAGTGTAGGGATCACAGAATTTTGAAAACAAACTCATACTTCACTTCCCCATAGCACGTAACAGACAGGTTTTAACTGTTTTGATGCAAAAATAAATAATGAAATAAATAAATAAATATGAAAGACCATTTGTGTATTTAGGAATGGATTGAAACACCTTCTTTTCGCAGCTGTTTTCTTCGTGAACACGAGAAATTGCAAGCAAATTTGAAGCTCTATTAAGTTTAAAAAAATACATTTTTGTAATTTTTGACAAACAAAACAATAGAGGAATTCGGCGTTTATCTAATCTTATAAAGTCCATTTAGGAGTATCCCTACAAAAAGTTTAAAGAAAAAGTTGGAGCCATTTTTGAGAAAATCATATTGTTGTAATTTTTTAAATTGCAAATATTTGCAACTTCCTTACCGCTTTCGTATTTCACATACACAACACAAAACCAATTCTCCGTTTTGTGTTATTATTCTAATATTTGTTTCTCTTTTCTGTTATAGTCCTTGTGTATTCATCCTGGAAAGTACCAACGGGAAAATTTTCTGCAAGTTATTTTTTCTTTGATCATTTATTTTGATATTGTTTAAGCAATTAATTATCATATTTACTTATTATTTCGAATGAAATAGATTGTAAATTCATTGTAAATAAAAATATTTTACGCAATATTACGCGAAAACTACTAAATTTTTTTAAAAAATGTGTATGATGTTAATGAAAGAACCAAATATGGAAACAAATTTCATTTGATGGAAAAACCTCTATCTTCAATTTTGTAGTTTTAGGATAGGGCCCAAAAAATTCAAACTTTTGAAATTTTCGAAAAGTGATTTTTAGTTAACCCAGAAAATCGGACCTATCTCTACCAATAGAAGAAGTGTATTTCAATTTAATCTTATAAAAGAGATATAAAGATAAAATTAGGCTTACTTGAGAACATTTTAAAAATGAGCTGTTTAAAAAAATGGTATCTCTAATGAGTCGATTTTTCAGATCGACCACGGAATATACGAGTACGTACGTATACAAGTAAGAAGGTAAAACTAGTTAAAGCCTAGAAGTCTATATGTCCTTTACGAAAGAACTAGTTATGGAGAACACATTTCATTCGAAGAAAAAAATTTCATATTCTATTTTGTAATTGTAGAAAGACGGCAAAAAAATTTCAGACATTCGCAATTTTCAAAATTTTAGAGTTAAACAGTGAATATCAGACCTATTCCGTCTGTATAAATGTGTTTTGCTCTATTCTAAGAGGAAATTTAAAGAAAATATCTGAGTCGTTTTGACAATTTGAAATGTCCGGGGCTTTATATAAAGTAACCCTAAATTTTAAAGAATGATTTTCAAAATCAGTTTCAACTAGTTGCCATAGAGGTTGTGCTCTTCAATTGGAAAAAGATCGCACGGGGTTTAGGTGCTGATTTGTTCACATTACAACAGAGACAGACGGACGGACAAAAGGACGGACAGACGGACGGACCGATGTCTTGGAAAAAACACCTTTTCTCGGCATCAGGGGACCCTAAGCAAAGAGTTAGATAACCTTCTTTATACTACGTACTCGTATATTACTCACGTATATACGTATGTATACGAGAAAGTAAAAAGGTAACATTAAAAGTGTGGATTAACTCTGAGTTTAATAAAGTGATAAAACATAAAAAACACTTTTAAAAGGTGGAAGAGGACTTCAGTTAAAAATAATGAATTAAAAGTATATCACTATGGACGGAATATAATATACATAACTTTCTCGTCTTACAAAGAACTTGGTAAGACGAGAAAGTAAAAAAAAAGTGCCACTTTTTAAAACTTTGAAAATATCCGAGAGGCTTTGTAAAGTAATACCCAAAATTATAAAATGGGTTTCAAAATCCAGGGTCAGCACAGCAGCCAGAACGATTGGAGAATATCAATTTTTGAGAAAATTGACTAAACGGTTTATTCACTATCGTTGTGCACAGATGGTCAGACTGCTGTATACTACAGCATTGTTCCCACGGGAACAGAATAGTTGGGCACACTGTGCCGGACAGCGGAGGTTGCGGCCCAATGTGGCCGCAGCGGGGTGGAGCCGGGAGCGCGACCAGTGTTACCAGGGCAGATACAACCAATGTGATGGGAATGGATGTGTGATTAGGGCATTTCAATTCAAGATTGAAGACCAAGTGGAATTTGGTGCCTTTCAGAGAAATTGAAACATAGGTACGGAGTTTTCCGCTTTATTTCAGGACCAACTGGGGAGTGGAGAAGAGTTTGAGGCGCTTGTACAGTTGAAGGATGGTACTAGCCCCAGATACTGTAAGGCGTGCCCCGTACCTCTACCACTCAGAGAGCAAGTCAACAAGGAACTGGTAAGGTTGCAAAGCTTAGGCATTATAACACCAGTTAAGACTAGCGCTTGGGCCACACCACTTGTGAAGCGGATGGAGGCATAAGACTTTGCGGAGATTTCAAGTCGACAGTGAATTCAGCCAGAAATAGTGCATCCCTTTCCCGGCCAGTAGTGAGTTGTTTCAAAAGTTAGCGATTATTTTTCCAAAGTTGATTAAAAGGATACCTACCTACAGCTCCCCTTAGATGAATATTCGAGAAAATGCCTTACAGTTAAATGCCACACACCTCTGGGGTTATTCCAGTACGAAAGACTGCCTTTCGGAGTAGCATCCGCGGCTCCCATTTTTCAAAGATTTCTGGTGCAGTTGATAGAAGATGCGCCCGGATGCATGAACTATTTAGGCGACATTGCGGTAACATGTGCATCCAATGGACAATTTAAAGAAGTTATTTGGTAAATTTCAGATGGCGGGGGCTTATGTCAAACCAAGTAAATGAGAGTTTTTAAAACCAGTATTACGTACCTATGACATGTAATTGATGAAGAGGGTATTAGACCTACACAGTCTCATTTGGAGGCTATTATAAAATTGCCGGCGCCCAAGAACATTAAGCAATTGCAATCGTTTCTTCGAAAAGCTAATTACAATGCAAAATTTATACCAGATTTTGCAGAAGTAGCAGCCCCACTCAAAGCATTGTTTCAGAAAGCCACTCGTGGTCCCCTAAATTGCCACTGGCTGAGATGATCAAAGAAATACTAGTCAGAGCAACCAAGCTCAGGCATTTTGACCTAGCAGGACGCATTTACCTGGTGTAGCGTCACGTTGGCGGCCGTGTGTGGGAAGTATCGCATACCTGCGGGCATGAATAGCTAGGCGCCGGCTTTGGGACACATTTAGACAAAAGGGACGCCAGCTTGACCGGGAAGGTCACGTTGTAGACGCGAGCCTCCCTCCCACGGACACGAGCCTCCCTAGGACGGTCACGTGACGGCTGCATCAGAGCAAAATCGAGCCGACGAGCTCAGACGGTGGTTTTAATTTGAAACCCGCGCGATGCGCAAAACTTACGCTCCAGGCTGGAGCGTGTCGTGCCTAGTGCACGGGGTGATTGAGGTCACGGTAGTAGCTCGAGTATGTCAGGAGGTGGGGCCTCCTAGCTATGCGGGGTATCAACAGGAGCACTCGCCGCGTGTAGCTCGGAGCAGTTGGTTACGTACATACAAAATAAACTTGTACTATACTTGTAAATGCCTGCGTGTTTTTCCATGACGCCACACTGGGGCAACGGATTTCCTGGGACGCAAGAAATGTACTTCTCCCAAAAAGATGAGTTTGGACAGGAACATCTCATCGTGCATTTGCGTCCAAAACCGGAATGTGCATCAGTGCCGTGTGCTGAATGACGAAAAACGAGGCTTTGCAGTCGTTTTTAGGTAAGGAAATTCAATTAACTGCAACAAGTTTATAATAATTACTGACCACAAGCCGTTCCGTAGAGCTCTGCTGTCCAGCGAAAAAAAGACCCCTGACAAATACGCTGCGGAAGCAAGCAGATGTGGGCGCTGTTTTTAATGGATTACAACTAGCATGATTTAAACAGAAGAAATGTTGGGCTACATTAAAATGCAGATGCTTTATCTGGATTGCCAGTGCTCCAGCCAGCGTTTTTGACGAGCAGGAGAGGGAATGTTCAGCCTGACCAGCAATGACGAGGAGGCAGGAACTGCTTCTCAGGACTAGACAGATTGCAGCATACGGAATTGGATCTGGAGATAGGCATAAGATTTCATCAAGTCAGGTAATGCGGGAAAGGCGATATGGTGAGAATGTGTTTGGAACCTAAGGAATAGTCTCAAGACAAGAGTGGGCCGTTGTTACAGATGCGGAACCAGCTGGAACTTTATGGTAATACTGCGCACCCATAGCGGTTTTGGAAACATCACAGAGGGCAATTGGGGGAATAGTTCTACCTAACAATTGCAAATCAAGTATTGCTATTGGCTAGGATGGATAAAGATATTGCACTGAACCCTGTCTCCAAATCTACCTGTGCTTACCTGGGCCTCGTGTGGCCAATAGCCCAGGAAGCATGTAGATTCTAGAACATGGATGGTGGACGGATTTAGCCATGTGATTAATTAAATAAAGGTTATTTTGAACATGAGTGAACTTTAATAAAATAATTAAAACTTTAAAAGACAAAATCAAGGTGTGAGTTCAGGAATAACTGATACTTAATTTTACGCTAATTTTGCGCCAGCAAAGTTAGTACATTAGAATCTTAATGTTATGAGGAAGGTGCCAACAGGCACAAAAATTTCCTGGAGGCTGACTATAACCCTGGATAAAAAGTTTTTTTATTTTAAATAAACGTTGCAGCCTGAAGGGCGTGATGGATTTTGCCGCAGCTCGACAACCAGTGCAGTCAACACTACATAATGCATGCCTGCTGGGGTGGACAACCTCCACAGGTCGCCGAACCTCACGCCAGACGGCGCCCGGGGTGCAGGGTCCTGGTGTCTCCGCACGGCGGCGCACCATGACCGCCACGGCGACGACAGCTCACAACCTGTGGCGTCCGAGACAGCGCGATACCATCGCAATCCCAGACGTGATACGCGAAGCGATCGGCAGAGATAAAAATTATACTCACCACTTTCTCTAACACACAGTAATCATAAAAATGGCTCGTTCCTCGATAAGTGAGTAACCGGAGGAGCTACTCGTCCGCATCTGGGCGTAGCGGACACTGCCCTTTCTGTCCTGCGTGCTCAGCGCACGTCACGCTCTCCTCTGCCCCGCTGCCCTTCTGTCCTGCGTGCCTGGTACGCCATAAAGGCTCACAAGCCTTTTCCAATTTCCCAAATGTTCTAGAAGTTTCAGGAGAATTTTGCCAAAACGTGCTTCCATTATGAAAAGTTTCTACGTCTTGAATCTCAATTTTTTTGTCCAATCAGCTTCTGCGTCTTGCTGCGTGTTTGAGTGGAATTCTTCCATAATGCGCTCTCACTTGCACACTTTGGCAAATAATCGCAGGTGTTCTATCCCGAGTCTCGCGTGCAGCCCCTTCCCAGCTAGATCCTCGGGAGAAACCCAGGACCGGTGCTGGAAAGTAAACAGAGAACTCCCCGCTCGCCAGGCGCCAAAGTGTCGCGGATGCAGCCGGGCGGAACGAATTCAACTGTCCGGCGGCTCTGAAGAGACACAAAAGGCACTTCAGACGTGTATTGCAACACTTTGCTTGCGATTATGCGGAGACAATATCTCGGTATCGTTACAATATAGAGAATAAGATTAGACTATATCAACTATGCCATGCTTTTCAAAAGAACTCGAAGAGCAGTTTCAAATCATGACCGGAGCCTCAGGGGCCATGGGATATAATACATGTGAACTTTGCAGGCCCGTTTCAAGGGGGAATGTGGTTAGTGGTGGTGGACGCAGCGTCGGGATATGTGGTCCGCAGGAGCAATTGTACGGTGGAATCAACGGTCAGGACACTTCAGTTAATACTGGCAATTGAGGCCTTGAGCACACTGCGTCGGATAATGAGCCACACCACAGGAGAAATATTTCAGAAATGTTGTAAACTAAGCGGAATCGACCACGTATTAGTCCCACTTTCAGTCCCGGTCCAATGGGGACGCGGAAGTTGTGTGCAAATAGTTTTCCTTTGCAGGCGCACTAAGCAATACTTTCTTCTGTAGTGTTAAAACGGCGCTACAGTTTTAGATAATGATTTATTAATCCGCCGGAATTTTGGGACCTAAATTAAACGGACCTGTTTTATGGAACAGTGGTTATCATTCCGCTATCTTGGGTTAGCGTTCTGCCAAGTTCGCGGGCTGAGCCCGGTCAGTCGGTGCCAAAACTGCTGGCATGGATGTGACGTTATGGTATAAACAGATCCTGACTTCGGATCGATCCTGGTGACGTTGTTCTAGCTATTCTTGGGTTTTTGTAACCTGGCACGTGACGTAAATCAGCTGTTGACGGTTACGTCCAATCCAGAGCTTAATCGTCACCAGAGTGACATCAGAGTGATGTTTTAACTCTCGATTGGATGACACGGTAACAGTTGATTCACGTCAAGTGCCAGGTTATAAAAACCCAAGAATAGCTAGAAGTTAACGTCGCCAGGATCGGTCAAGTGCCTTTCCTTGGATCTGTTTTACATGCCGAGAAGCATACTGAGAAACTATATATTTAGCACCAATCAGTTTCCAATTTGAATTACTGGATATTTCCATCTGGCCTGCGCTGTCTGGCATTCAAATCAAACGTTCAATTATGTACCAGTGTCCCTAGGAACTAAATAGCAAGCCACACTAGGGAAAAACATGCTCAGACAAGTCTCACAAGAATGCGCTAGGATTTTCTGAAGTTCAGCTTCTGCTCGGATCAGTGTATGGCACTAAAATATGAAGAATAATTAAACGGGGCCTCTGGACACTCGGTACTCCCGGACATTTCATCCTGTCAGTCCCTATGGAACTTGCGCTGCTGACTGCCATACTAAATCTGAAGTTGCGTAAAAGAATCTACGAATTGTCAATCATCCCCGCTCTCCCCTACTTCAAAATGCGTACTAATTGTATGCGAGTTGCAATTGCCATAGCGTTGATAAACATATCTGAAGAAACAAAGGAATATGGTTGAACAAGGAAACTCTACTTATCGAGTCTTTCTTCAATTTCGTATTTGACGAAACGCCTTCATAACTGACTTCAAGGGGAGGCATAATGATAAAACCACACGCATCCCAATAACATGACATGCTTAAACCTGCATGTGCATAGTCGAATTCATTGGGTGGCTGCAATCGTTTACCTGTGATTCTCATTTTCGTGTCATTATAAGGTGCCATTACTCAAGCATACACGTGTTGCGAGCGGCAATGGCGACGTTTTTGCGAACGTCGAAGCTACATTCAGCCTCGTGCACGGCGCAGTCATAGTAACTAGAGCGAACGTGCAGAAACTAGTATTGCTAAAACAGCGCATACTGCCCCTTAGAAACGGTTATGTAATAATATCAATTAAGCAATACAAGGTTTATTACGTATTATTTACTTATTAGAGCATTTGACATTTATTTATTGTATAATCTGTATCTTCAATAAAATGAATTCTTAAAAATGTATTTGTTGTGTTTATTAGAGCAGGCAAAAATATTCCAAAGGCACGCATAAGTATGAAGTGAAATCAGTAAGACCCGCAAGGGTATTAACTATACTGTTACGTTTTGTCTCGTATCAAAACACAGCAAATGAACTAATAAAACCATAAAATAATTTTTCGGCCCGTCTCGAAGACATTCTAAGTTCATTCTTAAACGTTTCATCTTTAAATGAATAATTTTTAAATAAATACGAGTACGTACTGTCTCACCTTTAATAAGAGTTATGTAATATTATTTATAGCACAATTTCTCCAATTTCAAGTATCATTGTTTGTAAAACTTATTACAAATTAATAATTTCAAGAAACTATCAACATAAATTTGACAATTATATCTGCTTTTATATAAATATGTATGATATATATCATGTCCTAACAATAAGATGTAATTCACAGAAATTTTTTTAAATATATTTATTTCCTGTTCAATTTTACAAATTTTTCATAATGATGAATAAATGTATACATAACTTTTTTGGAGATGCCAGAAATTAGAATCATAATTTAAGATAATTATGATTTTATTTTAATAGTTCTTACTAATTAAAATTTGATTTTAATAACTATTCATTAATTTGCAATAAATTTAGAGTTTTAAGAGAAGGTGTTATTGAGTACAAATTAGACAAATATTTATGGGGCAGAAAATATCTTTGGGGAAGCGGGAACGAATTCATTTAAAGTGATACTTTTTTCTCAGATCGAAATGTTGATGAACAGGATAATCTTTTAAAGAGTTGAAGAATTTGGAAGATTGGTTAGTGATGAATGTTTTAATTGGTTCTATTTGTAATTCTTGTGTATTTGTTACGAGATGAAATCCATTCAGCCTTTAGAATTCTCCGTAAAATTTATTTTGTATAGTTTGTATTTTCATGTTTGACGTAGATGCATTACAATTAAATTAAGTATGCATATGTAAGTGATGGTCTTATTATTGCCTTGAATATTGATACACCACAATCTATTTGTAATTTTGAAAATTTATTAGTTAATGGGTATAATTTTGATATTTTGGTGCGCCTTATTTGCAATATTTTGAATATGTGTTTTCCAAGAAGTCGACGATCGAAATGAGTCCCAAATATTTAATTGGAATATGATTTTCTATCCAGGGTATATGTATATTATTTATCTCACGGCAAGACAAACGAACAACCTGACGGCCCTGGCGTCGGGCGACATGGCTGCCGCACGGGCTGGTAACGCCCGAGCGGTGCTTCACACCCTCAGGGCTAACGACCCTGATCAAAGACCAGGTTGCATTGTGTGCGGCGCGCCGAGAGTCCACGGCGTGTGTGTTCCGTCACTATATATATATATATATATATATATATATATATATAATATATATATATTAAAAAGTAAAGGAGAAGTCGATCCTGAGAAGATGCGACGAGAAGTTGAATAAGATGTTTAATTTTGACACAAAAATTACGATTATATAAATAGCTTTTTATTATTTTGAATAAATATATAGAATTCTATTGAATGTAATTTATACAATAATCCTGAATGCCAAACTTTGTCAAATGCTTGGGCAATATCCAGGAAAATTCCAATTGTATGTTTCTTTTGATGAAAGTTTTGGGCTATTAATTCAGAAACACGTAGTAATTGGTGAGAAGTCGAATAATGAGACGAAAACCAAATTGGTAATTTGGAATGGCTTGTATTAAGTTAATGTAGGATAAAGACGAGAGTGTAATAGTTTTTCAAAAATTTTTGATAATGAAGATAAGAGACTAATAGGTCTGTATTTTAAAGGGGAAGATGAGGATCCTTGAACTTCTACTTTTTAACTTTCAGGAGAAATAAATTTTATTTTTGAAGGGACTGAATAAAGTGGAGAAGAGATGAAAGATTCAACTTCGTTATTAAATATTTGATCTATAATAGGGTTAGGGGTAAAAGACTTTTCTAAGTGATTTGCAATTAAATTTGATTTTTGAAAATCAGTATAGGCAGATATAGTGCCGTTATTTAATATTGGTATAGGGGAATAATATTTTGTTAATTTTTAAGTTGACCATTGTGGTCTGCTATTAGGATGTATTTGTGCAATGTAATTTTAAAATTTTGTCTAATTCATATTGGTCTATACGTAATTTGATAATGCATGATAACTTGTTTATTTTTCTTTTAATGTCAGTGCGACGAGTTTGTTGAGATATTTATAGGGAGAGATCAAGTATGTATATACGAGTTGTTGCCAGAATCGTCTTAGGTTATGTTTGGATTTGATAAGATTTAAGATATTTATAGGGAGAGATCGAGTATGTATGTACGGTTTAATGTATGTACTAGAATATTTATATGCATCTAGAATTATTTTAGTAAACGTTTCGATTTCTACATCAATTTTTTTAGTATTATCTAAGTTTTTTGGGAAGTTAAAATTTGATTCTATATATGAACGATATGTATTCCAGTTTATTCGCATGTTATGAAGAGGAAATTAATTTTTAATAGTGAAGAATTAAAACATATTTTAACAGGGAGATGGTCAGAATCTAATTCAGGAAGTGGAGATTGAAAGAATTGTAAATTGACGTTTTTTGTAATTATTATATCTAAAATATCTGGTATTATATTGTTGTGATTAGAGTAATATGTTGGTTCAAAGGAGCATGAATGTCTAAATTATTTTGTATTATATATTGTTGTAGACGATACCCTGGGGATTTGTTGAGTTGCAACCCCCAAGAAGTGTTTTTGCTGTTGAAGTCTCCCATGAGAATAATTGGATTAGAAGATTGTAAAATGAAGTTGTAAATTTGAGTAGGAAATGGTTTGTTTGGTGGTTTATAAACGGAATAAAAAGGGGTAAACGGTATTATTTATGTTAATTTCTACTGCTATACATTCTAAACTGTCAGATGTAGGAAAAATTGTTTGTTGATGAACAATAGAATTCTTAATTATTATTGCTACTCCCAGAAGCATGATCAGAGATTCCATCATTTCTATAAATTTTATAACCTTTTAAATACATTTTTTCTTTAGGGTTAGATGAGTCTCAGAAATACATGCTATGTCAATATTATGGTATGATAGAAAGTGAAGCCTTTTGAAAAGAAAAGAACGCCGGCAAACAGCGTTATGCATACCCTTCCAAAAAAAAAAAATGTATTTTTGAGAAAATATGCTTTTAAATGTTTTTAATACTGCCACCTTTCACTTCAAATTGCACTAAGACTACTAATACTTTCAAAAAACTAAACATGATATTAATTAAAAAATATTTTTAGGGAACAAATTTAATTTAAAGGAAAAGTTGCTATCTTCAACATTGCAGTTGTAGGAAGACGCCGAAAAAATTCAGACTTTGCAATTTCGAGTTAACAGTGCAAAGCAGACCAATTCTATCTGTACTATAAGTGCATGAGGTCTGTTCCAAATGCATCCGATCTGCTTTTATATTTCCCAGCCGCTTCTGCGTCATCGGGGAAAGGGAGAATCGTTCAAGTAGTCCCATGTGATTGAAGATGTAATCGTCTAGCATTTCAGTAGTCGTCGGACCGCACAAGTCGCGGGCCGGGGCGTGGAGGTGGTCAGGCGTCGGGCTGGCGGTGCAACCGGAGCGGACGTTTCGAGGCTTTCGGTAGCGGAATGGCGCAGGCTCCTACCGCTTGCACGGCTAGTGAAACGTTGCTTTCGCGCGGCGCGTTGTAAATCGCCAGGCTGAGGCAGTCGCGTGCTTCCTGGCGCCTACGTAGAACTCAACGCGCTTTGGACCACGGAATGTAAAGTAACACCAAAATTGAAACTCAAGCAAACAATCGCGCGTCGCCACCGCCATGTGGAAGTCCACGCAGATCATGGCCTTTGTTACCGCAGCGAAACTGAGTGGCATAAGATCATCATTAAGGTGTCCATTCCTGGTCCGCTACCTTCACATCAGGTAAGACTTCTTCGATTATGAACTTTGGCGATATTTTTTCAAGCTTTTCAGTCTTGCCCGTCCTCTTCCAGCCATCTATCCCAAACAGCTGCCATCTATCGCCGCCCAAAGTACTTTCTTAAAAAATTCTCAATTTTTCGGTTTCCCAATGGAAGAACCGAAAATTAATTTAAAAAATTAAAGAATACTAAAATCTCGTTATAAATGGAAGTTTTCGATGAAACATTTGAATCTGCTTTTAGAAAACATATTTTTGACGTTACTTTAAATACGAATTTTGAATTTTTTAGCCGATCGAGGTGGCCGAGATTGCTAAGGCAGTAGTGTCGTAGTGATCTCGGACCGAAGGGTCGCGGTTCGAGTACCGCCTCGGGCATGGTTGTATTTGTGTTCGTCCTTTCACCTTATCATCACCATATCGTTTCATCCACATAGTTTACCATACCGTTAACTCCAATAGTGGTCACTAATGACCTAGATGTTGATGCGACCTTAAATAACAGAAGAAAGGGTCTTTTTATAAAAAAAGTTTCAGTTTTCCAGAAACTTCATTGAAAATCATCTGAAACACAACTACCCACAATGCAATAATGTATATAAATGTCGAAAAAGAGCTTACTAACGGCATGAGAGATTGAAAAAATACATTTGCGTCATTTTTGAAAAAAACAAAAGATTACAGCAAAATAAGGTCTATTTCAAAATGTTTCATTTCGACTGTTTACGTGCCTCAAGTAGGTCGGAATGACGGATTTTCGGTAGAATGTACCGTAATGGAATCTCAAGGCAACATGAACTTTGAAATTTGGTATTAACGTTTCTGACTTATTTTATAAATATATGTCCAGCACCAGAGTTGCAGTTGATCACAATAATGAAAATGAAACCTACAATCATTCAGCGAAAAATGTAAGTAACAGTACCATATGATGAAAAAGTTAGAGAACTTATTTATTTTCAATTTTTATATACAAATAAAGAAAATTAACAAAATACACAAAATATTTATATATTAATTGTACACTCAGGTTTGACTTGGTCTCTTGTGTTTTCTATTGTCTAGCTTGACATCCAACCGACATTTTCTTAAGAAATATTATCAATTTACATAACTTGTAAGGTTGTGGCACTCAACCACATAAATGTTATTTGTATTTTCCAGGAACAAATTTTTGATAATATTTTTACCCTTTCTTCCGATATCGTAGGTATTTTTTTTATCTGTTCAATTTCTTCATTGGCTTTATGCATTATCGGTTCCCGATGCATCTTTTACCTTTTAATTAGATTTTAAAATGTTTAGGCACTGGAATTCTTTCACAGACATCACGATTCAAGGCCCTCGTGCCTTGGACATTTGTTTATTGGCACTCGTACAACGTGAAATATTGCAATATGAAATTAAAATAAAAGTAAGGAACTGTGACGTGATGATGATGTGGTGGTGTAGGCCGTTGAATCCCTAAACGGACGAGGGCCTCCTGTCAGAACACAGGGTGGTTCTGCTTAACCCTTAAGTTGAACCAGTCCTTAAGAGAGTTTTAGTTTTTACACTAACATTTTCATTTTAACTATTTTCACTATTTACACTTTAACTATTTGCAGTTATTCACATTTAGCATTTCCTTTCACTAATGCTGTTTGTCATTTGTTTCTCTAGAGCCATCCATGTTTCCCTGTTCCTTACTATTCTTGACCATATGTTGCAATAAACATTCTTAAAGACATCAGCCCATCTGTGTTTAGGACATCCTCATGCTTCTTTTCCACTGTCTTGAGTGCCAGGTTGTTAACATATATGTCCATCTGTCTTCTTTTAATGATGGCACGTGACTATCCATTCCACTTTAGTTGTTGGGCCCTTGCTGCTAAATACTTTAAATCGCTCTGTTTTCCAATTTCTTCATTCTTTACTTTATCTTTCACTCCTGTGTAGTATTTTACTCTCCATGTTTCTTTGGGATACTCTTAGGGAGTTAAGATCTTGTTGTGTTAAACTCCATATTTGTACTCCATATAACACCAGAATACACATCTCTATAAAAGATGAACTTTTAACTTTCTGTTTATATTTTGGTCCTCAAAAATAAATTTCAAGTATCAACATTTTCCCCAAGCTAGTCCTATTCTTCTGATTATTTTATTTTTTGTTCTTATTTATTGTTACAGTTTAGCCAAGATAAGTATGTTCTTTCACAAAATCAATGGTTTTGTTTTCTATTGTAATGTTGTGTTCTACAATTTGACATTAACTTTGTATTTTGTTGGGATCATCGTTAGCCCTACTTCAATACCTTTCTGGTATATTTCATTAATCATTTGTTGAAGTTCTGCTCCCGTGTTTACGACGTAGTGTGAAATAAAACATGTTAAGACACACGGGCAGTATGTTACATTACTCTGAAATTCCAGCCTGGGCACCTGATGTTGCTTCGGTGGAAATATTTCACTCTTAATGAAACAAAAATATGAGTAGTTTTGTGTAATTTTGTGTTAAAAATAGGCAATTTTAAACAAATTTTCTCAAAACTGCTCCAAATTTACACAAAATTCCTTTTATTTGCCAAAGGACGTTTTAAAAGCGGTGCTAGTCCCATTTTATCAAACAGGCAAAACAATATATTGGAAAATTACCAAAGTTACATTGTAAAAAACAATACTGAAGTGAGATATTTTTGTTTTCAACAAAATCTTTTCTAAAACCTCAGATTGTTAAAAAAATATCAAGTATAATGGTTTGAAAAAACGAGTTATTTTCGTAATTTCTGCTTCAAATTAATGCAAATTTAAAAATCAAAACTGCTCCATATTTTCATGAAATTATTTTTCCACGGATAGAAGGAACGCTTAAAAGAATGGTGTGTGTTTCATTTAATTGAACTCCGTGAATTTTTGAAAATCGCAAATTCAGAAATAATACGGAAGGTATGTGCTGATTTAGCTCACTAATTTCAACTAACACTACGTCCACGTCTATTATAACCGTATCTGAATCTCCGCCCTATTTGCTTTCCACTGTCTTCCACGTTATGTCCAAGCTCTGTATTAAAACAATCTGGCTTCCCGGACTTGAATCTCTTGATGCGGAAGGCTAGGAATCTGGCAACTGCATCATAGATCGCCCATCCGGCCGGCAATTGTTTTCGACGCGCTCTTTATTCCTCCACTTGGCCCGTCGCCGCGCCGATCAGGAGCATTCACCCACCCCACCATCGCCATCGCCGCCGCCGCCGCCGCCGCCGCCGCCACACCTGGCGCGTCTATTCCGATCGCGCCGTCGATCGAAACAAACGCGGATTATGAGCTGCGCGCGGCGACGGATGCGGCTCGGCACGGCACGGCACGGCTGGGCGAGGCGGGCCGCCCCAACCCAGCCGCCCCACTCCTCCCGGCAGCCCACCCACGCCGTTGCTTGCGTGAAGCTGCTTCGAAACTCAGAACCCAGCCAGGAAGCGAATCACGGAAGGAATGTTGAAATAGTCCTATTTAAGATGATTGCTGCCTGTTTGAAATGCAAATGGCTACCCAAAGGGATATTTTGCTAAGACTCCCGGACACGACCGAACCACAATCGGTTTTGAAAGAATTACCAGAAGCACGACTATTATTTATTTAGCGTGATGAAACCGAATATTGAGTGAACTACGGCGAGAAGTGAAATATGTGCAATTGTTTTGAGCTCTAGTCTCACTTATATTACGTTGAATTATCAAAATAGATAAGAAGAGATTCTTTCACAAAGCTGACGAGAACATAATTGCTAACACGTTAAGTGTCCGAATATGGAATACTTTTTACATTGTCGTCTACAACTTCGTAAATCAGCGCAAATTTCAAGACGAGTATAGATAATTGCTTAAACTAGTCATATATAAACACATTATTCATTTAAATTTATTAGAAATTCACGATATTTCGTAATTAAAAGGTCTTCATACATTCTACATTAGGCTTACCCTGTTCCTAAAGTGGAATAGTGAATGCCTTTTCTTTTCCGCAAAGAATAAATGTATTAACGTCTAGAGCAACGCTTATTTAAGCACACATTTTATTTTAATCTTACAGACAATTCCTGCAGTCAAAATTCTCTTGTAGATTCTCTGCACATGGAACATGAGCCGAGTTCTTACATTTCTGACTCTGAATCTAATCAGTTCAGCTCTTGGACCACACGCCTGCACAGTACGCTATAGAATGTCAACACTAATCAGTTAGAAGATGCAACTTAATATATACAGCCAAAAGAACCATGTACATTTTACATACAGCAACAATGCGGAATATTCTACATTAGGACAACGCTTGTATTCTACATTAGGAACATAGCGGCCTTATTGCTTTCAAACTGTTTCGCGGTCAAAATCTGCATCAATATTCTTTATATATTCTGTGATATTTCCTTAGATGTACAACTAACACATTTTATATAGATAACACAGGACAACAAAAGAAAGTTTTCAAAAAACTTTTTTAAATCTTGATAGCTGATTTTCATATTTTTTAGGGGCTGAATTCAAGATGGTAGGTTAGGATAATGAATTACTTTTGTGTTTTTTAGTGGTAACCAGTTACATCAATGCAACAACAGTAGCTATCATTTGAACGACTCCCTGGCTCCATCCATACCATTGGAGTTCCAAATCTAAAGGATGCTCTCTCCTTTTTTGACCATTTCCTAAGGTCCTCTACACAAACACAACTACTTTACATTGCGGCTAAGATTTGTCCTGATCACAAGTTTAATTCCAAAATATGAAAAATACGTATTTCTAACGAAGCCTGTAATGTTCTGTTGGTATTTTTAATCACAAATATAACAAAAACTGTCAGGACTGTTTTTACAACCATAACTAATCACGACTGAGCACTACCTGCTAAATTAGATTGTTGATAGCATATATTGATAGCGACAATGCAAACACATGCGCCCCCAATAAAACAAACACGATACATTTTGTCAAATATTTTACCAAAGAGTATATTACCATTTTTGTCGTCTTAATACTTTCTCATTTTTACTTCCTGCATCTCATACATTTCTAGATGCTCAGAACTGCATTTGCCTAGCTATAGAGAGAAAATGTTAAAATGTGGGCAAATGGTGGATGATACGGCATTTTTAATGTTATATTTTGGAATTACCACACTTAAAATGATAAGAATTCGTGAACACACCAAATGTTTTTCGTCGTTGACCTGTGTAATCTAATATTTACGACACACGAGTTATAACAATTCTTTTGTTTACAGATCCAATATTTTTGCTGATGCTCTGAAGAAAACGCGCTCTGCCATTTCACTCAAGAGTTTCAACTCAAAAAACATCATCTACGCTCGATCAGGAGCCTCTTCAAAATAATTCCCAAAATTTGTCTTGAGATGTCAGCTCAATACAAGTCCAATACTTTGGTATTTCACATTAGGAACGTCTTCTGCATTAGTGAGCTTTATCCTAATAAACTCTATTCGCCAAGGCAAAGAAACTACAAATTATTTTTTCAGTACTTAAAGTTTCATTTAAATGTGTCAATTATTAAATAATTTGAAAGGCATAACATTGGTCTCTTATGCCATTTTTTCTTGCAAGCATTTCTTGTACCGTGTAAAATACTTTCTCGTATTCTGGAACGAAAACAATCCGGAGTGAGTTAAAATTGGGTGTTTTATATTAATACGTGAAAATTATAGTTTTTTGTAACTTTGGCATCAATTATTTGTAAATGATGTAACCTAAGAAATCAATTTTAAAGTTATAAAGAAAAATGTTATAAAGAATTTAGAAAAGATGTTAGAAGAAAGAGTTATAAAGAAAAATGCTCTACCTACGTATTACAACGCGAAACGGGACTCGTAAAAGTTTTGTTCGCAGTACAAAGTAAGTAGATCCATTGATTGATTTGTTCGTGCCATATTTACAATTTGCCTTGAGAAAAAATATCTTAATGGTAGTTGGACACTGGTGAACATAAGGACCAAAAATGTTTCGTCCTATTATATATAATTTACATTTTCAGGAGACCGATTGCTCATGAGTAAGTACACTGGTACGAGTGATTGGTTTTAATCAATGAACAAGAGTAAATGTGATTGTATTATGCTCGCCATGAGAGATAAGTGAATGCACTCATTTCGCGCCCCCTTCAATTAGTAATTGATGCATGCTGAACGTGAAATGTGCATACGGGTGATAAATGTGTGCTCTGACCTGTTAATGCACGCATGTACCCATGCACGCGTTTACATTAAACCACGCATTTACACATATTCTTTATTTAAGACTATCTGGAAATGACCATTTCTGGTACATACATTTTCCAGTAGTCCACAGCATTCATTATTGGACATTTATTATCAGTGCATGACAAATGTTAATTATCGCGCATAAACGAAATAAATAAATAAACATAATCCACTATTTGGTTTCCAGAAATCATTCGACACTTTATAATTCATGTTTTCGAATGGAAAATAAGTTCAAAATGATACCAAACTTCGAAAAACCATGCCGCCCTTTACGTTAAACAGACAAAAAATTGAAAGAAAAAGTAGTATAGCTTAATAATGTCACAGAAGTTTTGTTACTAGTTAGTTTCGTATTCTCTTCGGCATCTTAATGAATTCCAGGCCCTGCCTTTCCTCGGGGATGCAGAGTAGAGCATTATTGCGCATACCGAACGTCGCTTACACTTTAATTGGTCCTGTAACATTACATATTTGCCGATGGCATTCATTGGCCACACCTCAGTGCTTGTATCACTGTTCTCAGAGTGGAATCCAGATCCTCAATCACACAGATTGCACACAGTTCCCTCTCAGCACAAGACATTATCGGAAGGTTATAGTATAGATGTAATAAACAAAAGAATCAGAATGCCCTTCACACCTCAGACAAAACTGAAAACATTCAGATCTAATATGGGATTTGAACCCAGACTTTTAGCGTCCACGTAGTTTGGCTGACCTGCCCCAAACTCCTGGCGCACAAGACCGAATCCCTTAGGCGGACTAATTGTAAAGGAGTTACGCTTACAACGTATTAATTTGAAAACCAGCAGCATAACTGAAACTGACCTCTATATGCATTCGCAGCAGTGACGCATCGTGCAAGAGCTCCTTATTAAGAGGAGGATAGAAGTAACCTCGTGTGGACTACAACTCCACACTAATTCTTTTCATCAGGAGAACAAGTCCTCATCAGGGAACAAGAGTGGGCACCTATGCCTCTTGGACTTTTATCTGCACCCCCCGCCGACGCGTTAACGTCGACAGGCTGATGGCCGGATTCAGCTGTAACCCAGTTTACCTTCGCGGCAACCTCCCATACAATACCTGGGTGGAGGCCGCCCTGCTAGCTCAGAGCTCCTAGCTATCAGGCTAGTACCGGAGTCCCGACAATGCGGCTCAGAGCCCCATCCCGTCTCGCCAATGCTTACCGCCAGCTCACAACGTTGGTAAAACCGGTACCGGTGCGACCTGAAGGGGTTAACTGGTTTCCGCCGGACTTTAAAGTGGGATCGGAGTACTCCGAAGAGCATCCTTCGCCCAATCCTGCTCCAAGGTCGACGCGCCATAGGCCCAACTGGAGGGTGGCCGGTGGCCGGCCACCAGAGGCTAGCAGCGCCTTCTCACAGCCTGCACCTTCAAGCTAACGACGTGAGTGGCGCCGCGAGACGCAGGGCCCGGGTGGTCGTCTACGACACTCCACCAGAGACCACAACAACCTACGCCATCATCGCGATCCCCCCCCTGCGGGGTGAGAGGAGGATAAATTGATTAGTGATTTCGGGCGCGTGAACCGCTTAGGTCACTAGTACCGTAAGTGTAGTGTACGTTTTTTATCGCGGAAGGTGGCAGTGATTTTAACCCGGTGGTTGGCTAGATCTGGCGCCGACCTACCGTCGGGATACAGGTTTTTCCCCAACCAGTATCTCCCACAAGCGGACACCGCCCCAGCCGGGACAAGCTCTAAGCTCCCGACTGTTATCCCGACGTGTGATAGTGTTAGATAGATTTATTAAAGTTCGCTTTGAGCTAATGCTCGGTGGCAAACATTATTACAATTAGATATACAATTACAAAACTATTACGAATATTTACAAATATACTTACAATTAGAATTAGAGATTAATATCCTAGTTATAATTAATTTTGAGTTATCTATATGTTGATTTATAGCTTTGTAACACTTCACTCCACTTCTTCACTTCACTTCACTTCACTTCACTTCATTTCACTGCGCTGGCGAAGTGCAGGAAAGCAAGCGCAGAAAACGTGTAATCCCGTGATCTAAGGCTCGTAAAGGGATGTATTGTTGTGTGATGTGTTGTTAACTTGAGCAAATCATCTTAGGTTTTCTGATAATTTTCTAATTAAGTTTCCAAACAAGTGTCGGAGTGGTGTTGGTTTGTGAGCAGGTATTCGTGTGATAGGAAATGCCGTTTCTTTCTGTGTTCTGATGATTCTGATTTACTTCGTAGTGCAGGTTAGGTTAGCTGTGCTGAGGTTAGGTTAGGTTAGGTTACGTGAGCTAGTTGGGTGATTCTTTCCTTAATTAGTTATACCGAAAGGGGTTTGTATTTGCAAAATTGCGGAGAATGTTCTTTGTGTATCACATGTGCTGGTAGCTCATCTGTAGCCGCTGCCGAGTAAGCAAGCAGAGACGAGCTGTGCACCGAGCAAATGCACCTAGTCGCAGCCGAAAAAAAGAAGGAAATAAAGATTAAAAGAAACCCTAAAACTCATCCTTGTCCCCTTTAAATGTATGTATTTTCGCAGCAGTTAAGAAGCAGCTGCCGCCGAGTCGCCCGCTGTGCGCTCCAGGTACAATTTAATGCATCTGTAAGAATGTGAATAATAGTGCTATTTGCCAGATATTACGCCTCATGCGTATAGTGCAGCAGGAGCTAGGTTATAAACACTGCGAGCTTTTTAGAAGTGCACATGTAGGTTAGGCAATCGTGGCGAGGCGAGAAAGCAGTTATGAAAGTGCAGGTTACCAAGGCGAGGTTTACAAGAATTGCACGGATTCTTTGAAACGAAATGTAAGAAAACGAATGATTCGCACTCGTATTATTCCGACTGATAGCAGAGCCGCCGAGTCGCTCGCCAAAGCCCAGGTATAATTTAATGCATCTGTAAGAATGTGAATAATAGTAAGCACTGTCAGATATTGCGCCTCATTCGTATAGTGCAGCAGGAAAGTAGGTTATGAAAAATCAGTGAGCTTTTGAAGTGTGAATATTACGTAGGTTAGGCAATCGTGGCGAGGCGAGAAAGCAGGTTGGCAAAGTGCAGGTTATCATGTGATAGCTTACAAGAATTGGTAAGTAATGCATAAATAATAATTAATTTCTACGAAGCATATGCATGGAATGTCTAACTGAATGGCAAAGAGTAATACACTTTCCATGCGACTACTGCGACACACATACGAACGTCATGGCAACTACTTGAAGAAGTTCGTTACACGACGGTCCGTCTACACGGCCGTGTCCGCCCACTGCTAGCATTGTCGCTTCAGATTACATGCTGAACGTTTCGTAGTTTCCAAGAAGGGGGCGTATGTCATTATTTATTATTAATGGGATGGCAAAGATTCGGAAACAGTGAAACGCAGGCAGGGTAGTGTAATTGCTTTAGAGAATAATCATTCTTTCTGTTGTGATGGGAAATGTATGTTTTCGTGTGTCGTGAGAATTCTGCGTTGGTGTTTGTCGTGGTTCATTCTCAAAAATAGTCGTAAAAGCAAAGGTGTGGTTTGATAGATATGGAATGTGAATTCTGTGTTTGATTTTTAACAGTGTAATACAGTGGTGATGAGCTCTAAAAGTGTGGTACTAGTGCTTCTTGTGTTTCGGTTTTATGTACTGAAGGCAGTTCATCTTATGTTTCGGGGTGTTTCCGATCTGAGGAGAGGAGAGAATAACAGTGTGTTTATCTTCATTGTTTTATTTATTCCTAAAAGTTCTGTGTGCAGTGTATAGGAGAAGCCTCTGAAATGGTATATACATTATAAGAATTTCTTAGGATTGTGCCTTTTTTTAACAATGTTTTTTTTTTTTTGAAGAGAAAATCAGATAGGAAGTGCAATGAAAGTGTGTGTGAGTGCAGTGTAGTGTGAGAAGACCTCGAAATTATATATATTTTAAAAATTTCTTAAGTTTGTGCGAAGGAAAAAAGTGTAATGCAGACAGGAAAGTGTTTCTGTGATGTAGGCGGGTTTTTTTTTTTTTGAAGTGAAATTCAGTTAGGAAGTGCAGTGAAAGTGCTGCAGTGAAAACGTGTAATCCGTGATCTAGTAAGGTTCTCGAATTTCCATCCGAACAGTATCGCCTCGAATTTACATCCATATTTGCTACGTAGTAGCACTCTTATGCCATCCGCTAGATGGCAGCAGTAAGCCGCCCTGAATTTCCATCCATATTCGCTACGTAGTTCGTATACCATCCGCTAGGTGCCGGCAGCGTCGCTTGGTAGTTTCCATGCCATCCGCTAGGTGGCAGGAGTGCCCCTCGAATTTCCATATCCATATTCGCCATGTAGTTCTTATGCCATCCGCTAGATGGCAGCAGTGTCGCCTCGAATTTCCATATCCATGATTCGCTATGGGGAATTCTTATGCCATCCGCTAGATGGCAGCAAGTGTCGCCCGAATTCCATATCCAAATTCGCATGTAGTTTTGCGCCATCCGCTAGATGGCAGTGAGTGTCGCTCGAATTTCCATATCCATATTCGCTACGTAATTCTGTATGCCATCCGCTAGATGGCAGCAGTGTCGCCTCGAATTTCCATATCCATATTCGCTACGTAGTTCTTATACCATCCGCTAGATGGCAGGAGTGTCGCCTCCAATTTCCATATTTATTTAATGTTATATATTACAATATAGTATTATTTACTTTGACATTTCCAAATAAATACAAAACATGCCTATTTATTTCGAAAGAAGCACTTTACGCATACGTTTATTGTTCTTTCATTATTTGCCGTCATGAAGGACAAGGGTGGGATGGGCGGGATGCGTTAAGTGCGAGAAAGAAACATATGAATGTCGATATCAGAATGTGCAACCCAGCACGCAAAAAGGTCGCCCTGCATACCAAGTTTCTAATCCAAGGACGAGCGGAATGTAGTCTTTTTACTTACAAAAGTAGAGTGAATTGCTTTTAAAGGTGCAGAGCAGTGGCAGTGTAAATACTGTTTCTGTTCGTCCGCAAAATCATAGCAATGTATCGCTCGTAATATTTTAAAATCTCACCTGCGGCCGACATAAAATTGTTTCGTGTGTGGACATGCGATGGCATCGCCTCTTGTTATGTGAAAAACCAGTATTCGTGTATATAGTTTTAAAGTGAGCTTTAAGCGTAGAAATGTGCTGTGAAGGTGTTTTCGTGATATAGCAATGTTACACCTTCATACGTGTTCGGTGAATTACTGTCTTTTGTACCTCGCATCAGCTGATCGTCGTGACGTTTTCTCTCTTGAGTGTGTGGATGGAATCTTCGTCTTCTTGTTAAGTGTGAAACGGCATTCGTGGTTTGTGTTAAAGTATTTCGCATAGAAAGTGTGCAGTGGCTGCGTTTTCGTGGATATAGCAATGTTACGTCTTCATATGTGGTCGGTGAATTCCTTTCGTCTGTATACCACGTGAACAGCTGATCGTCGTGTGTCGTTTTATCTTGAGTGTAAAACTTTCAATGTTTTGATCGGAGCTCTCGTGCTATCACTAGCATTGTCGCTTCGTGATTGTTACGCGAACGTTTCCGTAGTTTCCAAGAAGGGGGCGTATGTCATTATCTATTATTAATGGGATGGCAAAGATGCGTCTTTGCAACTTGTCATAGAATTTTTGAGATCATAAGCTAAAAATTTATTATCTCTGTTTAAGGTTTCTTTGAAATGTTTTTTCCGTACAGTCATAGGTATCTCTCAAAGCTTGTATTTTGTGCTTCCTGCCTCTTACTACAAATGTAGTCTGATTTTGCTTCTTCCGCTAGTTTCTTACTTTCCAATTCTATGAAATCTGTTTTCCGTTGTTTGATGAATGTTTTATATTCTTCCTCTTTGCGTACTCCTTCAGATCATCTTCGTTTCTTTGTGTCCTGGATCTCTAGTAACACTTGTAGCGTTACCTTCCTAAGTTTGTAGCATTCATTGCTTTCGAACCACGGCTGCGATTTTCTTGGTTTTGTCTGGATAGTGGCATTTCTAATTTCGTTCTATCATGACCATTGCCTCATTCACTTGACCTTCTGATATTCTCTTCTCTTCGCCTCATTTATCACATTTACCTTAATGACATTTGGGTCGATTTTTCTGGATATATTGCATTACTTTGTGAGAGAGGGGAGAGAGAGAAGAGAGAGAGAGAGAGAGAAGAGAAGAGAGAGAACATTAGTATAATTTTTTTAATATATTTTTTTTCCGTTCAATTTTACAAATTTTTCGGGAATGAATAAATGTATACATAACTTTTGAGATGCCAGAAATTAGAATCATAATTTAAGATAATTATGATTTTATTTATAATAGCTTACTAATTAAAATTTGATTTTAATAACTAGTCATTAATTTTTAATTTATTTATTTATTTATTTGCGTCAAAAAACAGTTAAAACTGCGTTGACGTGCTATGGGAAAAGTGATTGTGTGCACTTTTCAAAATTCTGCGATCTCTACACCAAGTCATATACTACTTAAATTTTGAATTTTGAAAGGAGAAAAAAACAAAAACTCCCATGTAATAAAACCTATTTTCAAGGATAAACAAGCAATAAATTTTGAATTTTGAAAGGAGAAAAACAAAAACTCCCATGTAATAAAATCCATTTTCAAGGATAAATAAGCAATAAATTTTGAATTTTGAAAGGAGAAAAAACAACAAAAAAACTCCCATGTAATAAAATCTATTTTCAAAGAAAATAGCAATAAATTTTGGCTCTTATTACTGCCCGACAACATGGAAACGATAATTTGAATAAATGTATTTCCCACTGAATTCTAGAAGACGTGCACAGAAATGAGTTACATTTATGTCCAGAAGCAAACAAGGGGCCATCTCAGCATTTGCTCAATGGATCAGAAACTGGACGAAAAACCTGATCGAGATGGGGGTCATTGACCCGGAAGCTGTAGTACAATAGTTGTACAGGTTGTTTATACTCATTTATACAGTCAAATGGTAAATAATGCATTATGTATCATTGTTAAAATTAATGTTCCTTTTCTTGTGATGCTCAGTATAGTCTCTAATTGTATAGAAACAGTTATGCAGCAGAAACGATTTCCCTAGGATTTAAACTTTTCTATTGAATTAATCGTTTAATGTCATCTGGCAAAGTGTTGTAAAATAATGTACATGTATTGTATGTGAATTTTTGTAATGAGCTGTTGATACTGTCACCTGATGAATATGATTTTCACGTCGAGTGTTATAGTAATAGACTTGGCATTTCTGAAAATATATTCCGCCCTTGAGCAAGTCATTTTTACAAACCACTGATTCGTAAATAAAAATACGTAATGGTAAATTCCTAGATTAATGAAGAGAGCTTAATGAATCACGTGTGGATTTGGTTATTATTCGTACAATCGTTTTTAAATCTAAAAGTCTGGGAGCTATAAGATGTATTTCCCAGAATATTATGCCATATCTCAGGCAGGAATGAACATTCCGAAGTATACACAACGGCAGTATGGAGGCTGACTGAATTTGCAAGAATTCTGAACGCGTAGCATAATGAACTTAATTTTGTGTTCAATTCATTTAAATGGACGTTCCATTTGAGTTTGACTGAATTGAGAGACCTAAAATTTTGTTACCTTAACATCAGTCAATGGTACACTGTTCATTTCAATGGAGCATAGAATTGTTTATTTGAAATAGAAACTGCATTAAAACCGTTTTCTTTTCGTTTACTAATTTGTTATTTCGGAACCAATTTGAAACATCTGATATTGTACTATTTACGGTTTCTTTATTGCAAAGGATGTTCGTATCATCCGCAAAGAGAACCGTTCTTCCGTTTCGAATCGTCGAGGGCATATCGTTTACGTAAAGTAGGAACAGAGTAGGGCTAAAATCGATCCTTGAGGAACTCCACATGCAACGGGCAAAGAGTCGAAGGTGCTACGATGTTCCATCATTCCAGTAAGGTATTTCAACTCTCTGAGATCGTTGTTTAAGGTACGAACATAACCAATCTAGAGCAATACCACGAATTCATATGAAGGTAATTTGGAAAGTAAAATGTCATGATCAATGACGTCAAAAGTTTTGAGAGATCTAAAATAATCCAATAGGTGCCTCGTTTTGATCCAATGATGAGGCGACATCTTTAAGAAAGAAAATATAGCTGTTTCCGTTGATTTTGATTTTCTAAATCCATGTTGGCAATCTGAAAGCGCGTCGTGTTTAGTAGAAAGGTTTCCATTCGTACGTAAAAAGTCTCTCTAATATTTTTGAAAAACTGATAGAAGAGAAATGGGCCGATAATTTTGAATTTCATGTTTGTTGCCTTTTTGAAAAGCAGCTTAATTTAGCTGTTTTGAAAATATCTGGAAACGTTCCAGTGCATAAAGATGCATTAAATATGTGAGTTAACGGTGTATAATGGCATACCACAAGTCTTTAACAAAGAATCGAATTCATCTAAACCGGATTTTGGGTGAACTATCTGTTTTGAATTTTGTGCCTGAAGACCCTTAGTGAGATCAGCAGCAATTCTCGAAAAGTATTGGTTAAAGAATTAGCCACTGTTGCCGGATCGTTCACATTTATATCGTTATATTTTAAAACAACATTCTACGGTTTTCTAGTTGATTTGGTAGTATTTTTATTATATTCCATATTGCTTTTGTTTTATTATTTGAGTTCAAAATATCCTGATCGTTTTTCATGATTTTAGCCTGCCTTATGACTTTTCGTAACAATGTTTTGTATTTTTAAAGTAGATAAGAAATCTTGAGATACGTCATGACGTTTAGAAATAAAGTAGAAGTACGTTTATTTTTACACGATGTTCTAATTCCTTTGTGATCCAAGTATTACTTTTCGTGAAATGTTTAATTTTCTCTTTTAATAGGAAAGCATGCGTTAAAGAAAAATGAAAGCTTTGAGAAAAATAAATTATATTTTTATTTGTGTCAATAGCGTTATAAACTGCTCTCCATGATTCTTTCAGCAAGTAGTCCGTAAATAACTTTATGTTAACTGAAGTAAATGCTCGGCACATGCGTGTTTTATTTATTGTGTCAGTATTCATGTTATTAGTAATTGTAAGAATTTGTGCATCGTGGTCACTGTAACCTAGATTATTCGTTATTATTTCATATCTAGTTGTGGTTTTGTTAATTATAATTTGATCTATTGCTGTTTGTGACTTAAGAGTATTCCGTGTAGGTATGTTCACTGTAATATCTAAATTAAAAGAATGAATTAAATTCAGAAACTGCTCTTTTTCGTGGAATTGCTCAGAAAATCAATATTGAAATCTCCACATACAACAATGGATTTAAAGAGATTACTAATTTTGTTCAGAGTTATCTCTAGATTTTCTAGAAATTGAAATAATCTACAGCTTGCTTTTGTTGGAGGTCTGTAGATGCAAAGTAATATAATTTCGAGCGTAGTAAGATGTACAACTGTTATTTCAAAACTTTTTCAACTGCATATAAATTGAATTCTGACAAGATGGTAGAATCAATATTATTTCTTACATAAATACACGAACCTCCGTAAGCAGGCCTTTATTTGATTCCCTTGCTCTACAATAAGATCCTGCAAGGTAAAACTAGGAATTTGGAGTGTGTTTAGATCATTAGAGATAACCAATGTTCTGTAAAGCAAGAACATCTATTTGACTGAGATCACACTCTAATGCTGCCTCGATAAATTCAATTTTATTTGAAAGAGATTGCACATTATGATGCATTATTTGAATCTTTTGATGTACCTACACGGATGCTTTTTGCTGCATCTGACTGTAGTTGCTATTTATTTATCTCATTTTACCTCGAGTGCGTGGTCGAAGGAGTATCGTGTCCCAGCAGTGTTAGGAGGTGAGGAAGGAGTGGTTACAGATGTAGGAATGAATAATGGGAGGTAGTACAAGGATTAGGTTCAGGGATAAGGTAATTGGGTCCAAAGGGGTTCCGGAGGATGGAAGAGAACTAGGAGATGTAGGTGGGAGGAATCATGGATAGGATACTGCTGAGGTGTAAGGATGTGTTTGGCAAGTTCGCTACCGAGTGCATGTTTTCCGACAGGTTCAAGTGAAGACCATGCTGGTGAAGTGTTTTTCTGAGAGAAGTTAAGCTCAAATAATTTAACATGTGTGCCTCTCAGATGCAGTTTTAATTTGTTGTTTGCGTGTCTAATTTCTTTGCACAGTGTTGGTTTGTTGTACCAGAAGGGCAGAGTCGAGATTACAATGTTCGTGTTTTGGGCGGCACGTTGTAGTTTGTCAACATGTTGCTCAGGTGTAAAGTGACCACCCAAATTGATGTCATTCTGCCCTCCTATGATGATGACTGTATCCCGTTTGGTGAGAGTTTTTGTGTGGTGTCAATTCACTGATCACGTCGCAAACCTCCCGTTAGGTTTAAACACACACATGACAGAGAAATTGGATGGGAGTTTCCCACTGAGCAGGAGGAGATTTGTCGCCCATGGCTATCTGCTAAAATTAGTACCTTTTGGTGGGCTCAGTGGAATGTCCTTGTTTACTTGTGGGCCAGGTTGCGCAACTCTACGTGTCTTTGTTTCTTTGCGCTTGCTAGCCTGTTTGCGTCCGTTTGTGGGTGGACGTGTCGATGATGGGAGGGTAGTGAGGATTGGAAGGCATGGAAAATCATTGTCATAATCTAACACAGCAAATCTGTTTTGAGTCATGATTGGTTGTGATGCTTGTGTTTGCTTTCGCGGATGGACGGTTGAAAGTTTCTGCGGTGTTGCCTATTGTTGTCCAACCGTCTGAGTTTTGAACGACCTCTTGAGCCTTCGGATATGTTCATCAAATTATTGTTTACGTGTGTGAAGGCTTTCAGAAGGTCGGCTTTGAGTGTTACAGAGTCGAAGTGTATAGCGAATAGTAGCCATGTCACGAATGCGTATCAAATGCGTGGCAAATATGAGAATAAATAAATAGATGAAAATCAGATTATGTGTCAAAAATGTTTCCTAAATTATCTTTTAATTTACGTGTATTAAATTATTTAATTTAAGTTACGTATTTATTTAAAAAATAAAAGAAATGTGGTTCTAATTAGTATTTAAATGTGTTTTGGTTAATTGCGAGTAGAGTTGAGTGTGTTTCGTTAATAGATCTAAGCTGCAAACTAATAAATACAATTAGATTACTATACTTTACTTTACTATTTTACTATACTTAGATTACTATACTTTACCTCTAATAAATTTAAAGTATTAAGAGAAGGTGTTATTGAGTAATAAATTAGACAAATATTTATGGGGGTGAACAATATCTTTGGGAAGCGGGAACAAATTCGTTTAAAGTGATAATTTTTCCCAGATCGAAATGTTGATTAACAGGATAATCTTTTAAAGAGTTGAAGAATTTGGAAAGATTATTAGTGATGAATGTTTTAATTTGTTCTATTTGTAATTCTTTGTGTATTTGTTTATTGGAGATGAACCATTCAGCCTTTAGAATTCTCCTAAAATTTATTTTGTATAGTTGTATTTTCTTCATGTTTGAAGATGCATTACACCAAATTGGGCATGCATATGTAAGTGATGAGTCTTATATTGCCTTGAATATTGATATACCACAATCTTTTGTAATTTGAAAATTTATTAGTTAATGGGTATAATTTAGATATTTTTGGTAAGTTTTATTTGCAATATTTTGAATATTTGTTTTCAAGTTAATCGACGATCGAAATAGAGTCCTAAATATTTAATTGGAATATGATTTTCTATCCAGGGTATATGTATATTATTTATTTTGAGACTGGGGGGATTAGTAGGTCTGCAAAGCGTGAAAATTTTTGTTTGTGTTTTAGATGGATTAATTATTATTCTCCATTGTTGAGTCCATTTAATATATAAATTTAAAAAATTCTGAAGAGTGTTTCGGCATTTTGTAAATTTTGTAATACGAAAAAGTGCAGTGTCATCGGAATACAGCTATGGTGGTAAAAGGAAGGTGTGGAATATCTGACATACTATATATATATATATATATATATATATATATATATATATATTGAGACGAGCTCTGATATGCGCCCAGCGAAAGCAGAACCCCAGGCAAAAACGCTAAGATAAATCGCGGTGTTTACCATTTCGAATGTGGCGCGTTGGTACGTCATCATTTGACGTCAGCCGCGGCTGAAGTCGGACGTAACGAGTGGTCGCCAATGATTTCTCGGGGCGATAAGCGCTGGAAAATTAAATCCTGCGATTGGCACGTTGATAGAAAACGAGGGAACAGTCTCCGAGGGGAAGGGTTCCGGGAAACCGGACAGTCGAAAGGCCGCCGGAGAGTTTGATAGAAATCGCAGAACATTCTGAGACAAACCGCCGAACAGTCTGATAGAGATCGCCGAAGGGTCGAGTATACGATCATTACGTCGCAACTACGCCGCATCGCCAAAGCGGAAGGCTGAGGCGACATTCCTGGTGCAACACAGCCAAAGAAGCAAGTTTGTTGGGAACGGAAGACGGCGGTAGAGGCACGGCCGTTCTACGGGGCGACCGAGAAAATTGTACTACTTCACGGGCGAACGGAGCTCAACGGACATCAAGCGAGCCAGGAGCAGCGCGGACCGGCGAGGCGTATAGCGCAGCGAGCTGGGCGAGACCGAGCGTCACTGCGCGCGAGCAGCCGTTCGCAGCGATAAGCAGCTGAGGTCGGTCACTGCGTTGGCCGAGGTCCAGGTTACTTGTTCCCCAATCGCCGAAGCGTGAGTACCCGTGCGACATTCAGACCGCGAGGTCGTAATATTTCAAAGGTGTGATTAAAAAGGTATAACTAGGAAGTATTCTTGCCGAACGCTTAACACGGGAATTCAGTTCGATCCAACATAGTGGAACGAACAGACTGAAAGAACATTTTAGTGCCAAGATCAGTAGGTTTGCATAAACAATTAAATTGCCCGAGTATTGTATTAGCGGCAAGATATGATTTTGAGTTTTTAAGGTAGGGAGGTTATTGTTTATTTGCACAAGATGGAGCAAGAACGTTAATTCAGACTTAGGATTATACTTATAATAGAAATAGGATTGCAATTTGTTTATTATACTCTAGTGTGTATGTGTATGTGCCTCTGGAAAAGTTTAAGAATACATGCCTAATTTTACCAGAGCCATCCAAGTGTTTCATTAGAATTCGATCCGCCTGATTCTATCCATTGCAAGCTACCCCTTATTTGCCTCTCACAGGCAAGACGAACGAACAACCTGACAGGCCTGGCGTCGGAGCGACAGTAGGCTGCCGCACGGTGCTGGTAACGCCCGAGCGGTGCTTCACACCCTCAGGGCTAACGACCCCTGATCAAAGACCAGGTTGCATTGTGTGCGGCGCGCCGGAGGCCAGTCCACGGCGTGTGTGTTCCGTCACTATATATATATATATATATATATATATATATATATATATATATATTAAAAAGTAAGGAGAGAGTCGATCCTTGAGAAGATGCGACGAAGTTGAATAAGATGTTTAATTTGACACAAAATTACGATTATATAAATAGCTTTTATTATTTTGAATAAATATATAGAATTCCTATTGAATGTAATTTATACAATAATCCTGAATGCCAAACTTTGTCAAATGCTTGGCAATATCCAGGAAAATTCAATTGTATGTTTCTTTTGATGAAAGTTTTGGGCTATTAATTCAGAAACACGTAGTAATTGGTGAGAAGTCGAATAATGAGAGACGAAAACCAAATTGGTAATTTGGAATGGCTTGTATTAAGTTAATGAGGATAAAAGACGAGTGTAATAGTTTTCAAAAATTTTTGATAATGAAGATAAGAGACTAATAGGTCTGTAGTTTAAGGGAAGATGAGGATCCTTGCCTGGTTTACATATGGGGATAACGTAGGTTAATTTCCATGATTGTGGAAAATAAAAATGAAGCATTGAATTGAATATATTTGTTAGCTTCGATCAAATTTGTAAATTAAGTTCTATCATTTTGTTTGTAATAGAATCATGCCTGATGTTTTGTGAATATTCAATTTTCTTGTTATTTTTGAACTTCTACAGGAGAAATAAATTTTATTTTGAAGGACTGAATAAAGTGGAGAAGATGAAAGATTCAACTTCGTTATTAAATATTTGATCTATAATAGGGTTAGGGTAAAAGACTTTTCAAGTGATTTGCAATTAAATTTGATTTTGAAAATCAGTATAGGCAGATATAGTGCCGTTATTTAATATTGTATAGGGGAATAATATTTTGTTAATTTTTAATTGTTGACCATTGTGGTTTGCTATTAGGATGTATTTGTGCAATGTAATTTTGAAATTTGTCTAATTCATATTGGTCTATATGTAATTTGATAATGCATGATAACTTGTTTATTTTTCTTTTATGTCAGTGCGACGAGTTTGTTGCCAGAATCGTCTTAGGTTATGTTTGGATTTGATAAGATTTAAGATATTTATAGGAGAGATCGAGTATGTATGTACGGTTTAATGTATGTACTAGAATATTTATATGCATCTAGAATTATTTTAGTAAACGTTTGATTTCTACATCAATTTTTTAGTATTATCTAAGTTTTTGGGAAGTTAAAATTTGATTCTATATATGAACGATATGTATTTCAGTTTATTCGCATGTTATGAAGAGGACAATTAATTTTTAATAGTGAAGAATTAAAACATATTTTAACAGGAGATGGTCAGAATCTAATTCAGGAAGTGGAGATTGAAAGAATTGTAAATTGACGTTTTTGTAATTATTATATCTAAAATATCTGGTATTATATTGTTGTGATTAGAGTAATATGTTGGTTCAAAGGAGCATGAATGTCTAAATTATTTTGTATTATATATTGTTGTAGACAGATACCCTGGGGATTTGTTGAGTTGCAACCCAGAAGTGTTTTGCTGTTGAAGTCTCCCATGAGAATAATTGGATTAGAAGATTGTAAAATGAAGTTGTAAATTTGAGTAGGAAATGGTTTGTTTGGTGGTTTATAAACGGAATATAAAGAGTAAACAGGTATTATTTATGTTAATTTCTACTGCTATACATTCTAAACTGTCAGATGTAGGAAAAATTGTTTGTTGATGAACAATAGAATTCTTAATTATTATTGCTACTCCCCAGAAGCATGATCAGAGATTCCATCATTTCTATAAATTTTATAACCTTTTAAATACATCTTTCTTTAGGGTTAGATGAGTCTCAGAAATACATGCTATGTCAATATTATGGTATGATAGAAAGTGAAGCCTTTTGAAAAGAAAAGAACGCCGGCAAACAGCGTTATGCAATACCCCTTCCAAAAAAGAAAAAAAATGTAGTTTTGAGAAAATATGCTTTAAATGTTTTTAATACTGCCACCTTTCACTTCAAATTGCACTAAGACTACTAATACTTTCAAAACTAAACATGATATTAATTAAAAAATATTTTTAGGGAACAAATTTAATTTAAAGGAAAAGTTGCTATCTTCAACATTGCAGTTGTAGGAAGACGCCGAAAAAATTCAGACTTTTGCAATTTCCGAGTTAATAGTGCAAAGCAGACCAATTCTATCTGTACTATCAGTGCATGAGGTCTGTTCCAAATGCATCCGATCTGCTTTTATATTTCCCAGCCGCTTCTGCGTCATCGGGAAGGTAGAATCCTTCGAAGTAGTCCCATGTGATTGAAGATGTAATCGTCTTAGCATTTCAGTAGTCGTCGGACCGCACAAGTCGCGGGCCGGGGCGTGGAGAGGTGGTCAGGCGTCGGGCTGGCGGTGCACCGGAGCGGACGTTTCGAGGCTTTCGGTAGCGGAATGGCGCAAGGCTAGCCCTACCGCTTGCACGGCTAGTGAAACTGATTGCTTTTCCGCGCGGCGCGTTGTAAACCGCCAGGCTGAGGCAGTCGCGTGCTTCCTGGCGCCTACGTAGAACTCAACGCGCTTTGGACCACGGAATGTAAAGTAACACCAAGATTGAAACTGAAGCAAACAATCGCGCGTCGCCACCGCCATGTGGAAGTCCACGCAGATCATGACCGCAGCGAAACTGAGTGGCATAAGGTCATCATTAAGGTGTCCATTCCTGGTCCGCTACCTTCACATCAGGGAAGACTTCTTCGATTATGAACTTTGGCGATATTTTTTCAAGCTTTTCAGTCTTGCCCCGTCCTCTTTCCCAGCCATCTGTCCAATCAGCTGCCATCTATCGCCGCCCAAAATACTTTCTTAAAAACATTTTCTCAATTTTTCGGATTCCTAATGGGAGAACCGAAAATTAATTTAAGAAAATTAAAGAATACTAAAATCTCGTTATAAATGGAAATTTTCGATGAAAAATTTGAATCTGCTTTTAAGAAAACATATTTTCGACGTTACTTTAAATACGAATTTTGAATTTTTTTAGCCGATCCGGTGGCCGAGATTGCTAAGGCAGTAGTGTCGTAGCGATCTCTGACTGAAGGGTCGCGTGTTCGAGTACCGCCTCGGGCATGGTTGTATTTGTGTTCGTCCTTTCACCTTATCATCACCATATCGTTTCATCCACATAGTTACCATATCGTTAACTCAATAGTGGTCACTAATGACTTAGATGTTGATGCGACCTTAAATAACAAAGAAAGGTCTTTTATAAAAGGTTTCTGTTTTCCAGAAACTTCATTGAAAATCATCTGAAACACAACTACCCACAAATGCAATAATGTATATAAATTGTCGAAAATGAGCTTACTAACGGCATGAGAGATTAAAAAAATACATTTGCGTCATTTTTGAAAAAACAAAAGATTACAGCAAAATGAGATCTATTTCATATATGTTTCATTTCGACTGTTTACGTGCCTCAAAGTAGGTCGGAATGACGGATTTTCCGGTAGAATGTACCGTAATGGAATCTCAAGGCAACTTATGAACTTTGAAATTTGGTATTAACGTTTCTGACTTATTTTATAAATATATGTCCAGCACCAGAGTTGCAGTTGATTACAATAATGAGAATGAAACCTACAATCATTCGCGGAAAATGTAAGTAACAGTACCATATGATGAAAAAGTTAGAGAACTTATTTATTTTCAATTTTTATATACAAATAAAGAAAATTAACAAAATACACGGAAATATTTATAGTCATATTAATTGTACACTCAGTTTGACTTGGTCTCTTGTGTTTTCTATTGTCTAGCTTGACATCCAACCGACATTTTCTTAAGAAATATTATCAATTTACATAACTTGTAAAGGTTGTGCACTCTCAACCACATAAATGTTATTTGTATTTTTCAGGAACAGAATTTTGATAATATTTTTACCCTTTCTTCCGATATCGTAGGTATTTTTATATCTGTTCAATTTCTTCATTGGCTTTATGCATTATCGGTTCCGATGCATCTTTTACCTTTAATTAGATTTTAAAATGTTTAGGCACTGGAATTCTTTCACAGACATCACGATTCAAGGCCCTCGTGCCTTGGACATTTGTTTATTGGCACTCGTACAACTGAAATATTGCAATATGAAATTAAAATAAAAGTAAGGAACTGTGACGTGATGATGATGTGGTGGTGTAGGCCCGTTGAATCCCTAAACGGACGAGGGCCTCCTGTCAGAACACGGGGTGGTTCTGCTTAACCCTTAAGTTGAACCAGTCCTTAAGAGAGTTTTAGTTTTACACTAACATTTTCATTTTAACTATTTTACTATTTACACTTTAACTATTTGCAGTTGTTACATTTAGCATTTCCTTTCACTAATGCTGTTTGTCATTTGTTTCTTTAGAGCCTTCCATGTTCCTGTTCCTTACTATTCTTGACCATATGTTGCAATAAACATTCTTAAAGACATCGGCCCATCTGTGTTTAGGACATCCTCATGCTTCTTTTCCACTGTTGAGTGCCAGGTTGTTAACATATATGTCCATCTGTCTTCTTTTAATGATGGCACGTGACCATCCCATTTCCACTTTAGTTGTTAGGCCCTTGCTGCTAAATACTTTAAATCGCTCTGTTTACCAATTTCTTCATTCTTTACTTTATCTTTCACTCCTGTGTAGTATTTTACTCTCCATGTTTCTTTGGGATACTCTTAGGGAGTTAAGATCTTGTTGTGTTAAACTCCATATTTGTACTCCATATAACACCAGAATACACATCTCTATAAAAGATGAACTTTTAACTTTCTGTTTATATTTTGGTCCTCAAAAATAAATTTCAAGTATCAACATTTTCCCCAAGCTAGTCCTATTCTTCTGATTATTTTATTTTTTGTTCTTATTTATTGTTACAGTTTAGCCAAGATAAGTATGTTCTTTCACAAAATCAATGGTTTTGTTTTCTATTGTAATGTTGTGTTCTACAATTTGACATTAACTTTGATTTTGTTGGGTTCATCGTTAGCCCTACTTCAATACCTTTCTGGTATATTTCATTAATCATTTGTTGAAGTTCTGCTCCGTGTTTGACGTAGTGTGAAATAAAACATGTTAAGACACACGGGCGGTATGTTACATTACTCTGAAATTCCAGCCTGGGCACCTGATGTTGCTTCGGGAAATATTTCACTCTTAATGAAACAAAATATGAGTAGTTTTGTGTAATTTTGTGTTAAAATAGGCAATTTTTAAACAAATTTTCTCAAAACTGCTCAAATTTCACAAAATTCCTTTTATTTGCACAAAGGACGTTTTAAAGCGGTGCTAGTCCCATTTTAGAAACAGTCAAAACAATATTTTGGAAAATTACCAAAGTTACATTGTAAAAAACAATACTGAAGTTAGATATTTTTGTTTTCAACAAAATCTTTTCTAAAACCTCAGATTGTTAAAAAAATATCAAGTATAATGGTTTGAAAAAACGAGTTATTTTCCGTATTTCTGCTTCAAATTAATGCAAATTTAAAAATCAAAAACTGCTCCATATTTTCATGAAATTATTTTTCCACGGATAGAAGGAACGCTTAAAGAATGGTGTGTGTTTCATTTAATTGAACTCCGTGAATTTTTGAAAATCGCAAATTCAGAAATAATACGGGAAGGTATGTGCTGATTTAGCTCACTAATTTCAACTCACATACGTCCACGTCTATTATAACCGTATCTGAATCTCGCCCTATTTGCTTTCCACTGTCTTCCACGTTATGTGCCAAGCTCTTATTAAAACAATCTCGCTTCGCGGACTTGAATCTCTTGATGCGGAAGGCTAGGAATCTCGCAACTGCATCATAGATCGCCCATCCGGCCGGCAATTGTTTTCGACGCGCTGCTTTTATTCCTCCACTTGGCCCGTCGCCGCGTCGATCGGAGCATTCACCCACCCCACCATCGCCATCGCCGCCGCCGCCGCCGCCGCCGCCGCCACACCTGGCGCGTCTATTCCGATCGCGCCGTCGATCGAAACAAACGCGGATTATGAGCTGCGCGCGGCGACGGATGCGGCTCGGCACGGCACGGCACGGCCTGGGCGAGGCGGGCCGCCGCCAACCCAGCCGCCCCACTCCTCCCGGCAGCCACCCACGCCGTTGCTTGCGTGAAGCTGCTTCGAAACTCAGAACCCAGCCAGGAAGCGAATCACGGAAGGGAATGTTGAAATAGTCCTATTTAAGATGATTGCTGCCTGTTTGAAATGCAAATGGCTACCCAAAGGGATATTTTCTAAGACTCCCGGACACGACCGAACCACAATCGGTTTTGAAAGAATTACGAGAAGCACGACTATTATTTATTTAGCGTGATGAAACCGAATATTGAGTGAACTACGGCGAGAAGTGAAATATGTGCAATTGTTTTGAGCTCTTTGCTCACTTATATTACGTTGAATTATCAAAATAGATAAGAAAGAGAATTCTTTCACAAAAGTTGATGAGAACATAATTGCTAACACGTTAAGTTTTCGAATATGGAATACTTTTTACATTGTCGTCTACAACTTCGTAAATCAGCGCAAATTTGAAGACAGTGTAGATAATTACTTAAACTAGTCATATATAAACACATTATTCATTTAAATCTATTAGAAATTCACGATATTTCGTAATTAAAAGGTCTTCATACATTCTACATTAGGCTTACCCTGTTCCTAAAGTGGAATAGTGAATGCTTTTCTTTTCCGCAAAGAATAAATGTATTAACGTCTAGAGCAACGCTTATTTAAGCACACATTTTATTTTAATCTTACAGACAATTCCTGCAGTCAAAATTCTTTTTAGATTCTCTGCACATGGAACATGAGGCCGGTTCTTACATTTCTGACTCTGAATCTAATCAGTTCAGCTCTTGGACCACACACCTGCACAGTACGCTATAGAATGTCAACACTAATCAGTTAGAAGATGCAACTTAATATATACAGCCAAAAGAACCATGTACATTTACGTACAGCAGCAATGAGGAATATTCTACATTAGGACAACGCTTGTATTCTACATTAGGAACATAGCACCATATTGCTTTGAAGCTGTTTCGCTGTCAAAATCTGCATCAATATTCTTTATATATTCTGTGATATTTCCTTAGATGTACAACTAACACATTTTATATAGATAACGCAGGACAACAAAAGAAAGTTTTCAAAAAACTTTTTTAAATCTTGATAGCTGGTTTTCATATTTTGGAGGCTGAATTGCAGATGGTAGAGTTAGAGTAATGAATTACTTTTGTGTTTTTTAGTGGTAACCAGTTACATCAATGCAACAACAGTAGCTATTATTTCAATGATTCCCTGGCTCCTCTATACCATTGTAATTACAAATCTAAGGATGCTCTCTCCTTTTTTGACCATTTCCTAAGGTCCTCTACACAAACACAACTACTTTACATTGCGGCTAAGATTTGTCCTGATCACAAGTTTAATTCCAAAATATGAAAAATACGTATTTCTAACGAAGTCTGTAATGTTCTGTTGGTGTTTTTAATCACAAATATAACAAAACTGTCAGGACTGTTCTTACAACCATAACTAACCATGACTGAGCACTACCTGCTAAATTAGTTTGTTGATAGCATATATTGATAGCAACAATGCAAACACATGCGCCCCTAATAAAACAAATACGATAAGCTTGTCAAATATTTTACCAAAGAGTATATTACCATTTTTGTCGTCTTAATACTTTCTCATTTTTACTTGCTGCATCTCATATATTTCTAGATGCTCAGAGCTGCATTTGCCTAGCTATAGAGAGAAAATGTTAAAATGTGGGTAAATGGTGGATGATACGGCATTTTTAATGTTATATTTTGGAATTACCACACTTAAAATGATAAGAATTCGTGAACACACCAAAATGTTTTTCGTCGTTGACCTGTGTAATTATTCTAATATTTACGACACAGATTTATAACAATTATTTTGTTTACTGCTCCAATGTTTTTGCTGATGCTCTGAAGAAAACACGCTCCGACACTTCACTCAAGAGCTTCAACTCAAAAACATTATCTACGCTCGATCAGGAGCCTCTTCAAAGTAATTCGCAAAATATGTCTTGAGATGTCAGCTCAGTACAAGTCCGATACTTCGTATTTCACATTAGGAACGTCTTCTGCATTAGGAACTTTATTCTAATAAACTCTATTCGCAAAGGCAAAGAAACTACAAATTATTTTTCAGTACTTAAAGTTTCATTTAAATGTATCAATTATTAAATAATTTGAAAAGCATAACATTAGTCTCTTGTGCCATTTTTCTTGCAAGCATTTATTGTACCATGTAAAATACTTTCTCGTATTCTGGAACGAAAACAATCCGAGTGAGTTAAAATTGGGTGTTTATATTGATACGTGAAAATTATAGTTTTTTGTAATTTTGGGCATCAATTATTTTTAAATGATGTAACCTAAGAAATCAATTTTAAAGTTATAAAGAAAAATGTTATAAAGAATTTAGAAAAGATGTTAGAAGAAAGAGTTATAAAGAAAAATGCTCTACCTACGTATTACTACGGAAAGGACTCGTAAAAGTTTTTTTCGCAGTTCAAAGGTAAGTAGATCCATTGACTGATTTGTTCGTGCCATATTTACAATTTGCATTGAGAAAAAAATATCTTAATGGTAGTTGGACACTGGTGAACATAAGGACCAAAAATGTTTCGTCCTATTATATATAATTTACATTTTCAGGAGACCGATTGCTCATGAGTAAGTACACTGGTACGAGTGATTGGTTTTAATCAATGAACAAGAGTAAATGTGATTGTATTATGCTCGCCATGAGAGATAAGTGAATGCACTCATTTCGCGCCCCCTTCAATTAGTAATTGATGCATGCTGAACGTGAAATGTGCATACGGGTGATAAATGTGTGCTCTGACCTGTTAATGCACGCATGTACCCATGCACGCGTTTACATTAAACCACGCATTTACACATATTCTTTATTTAAGACTATCTGGAAATGACCATTTCTGGTACATACATTTTCCAGTAGTCCACAGCATTCATTATTGGACATTTATTATCAGTGCATGACAAATGTTAATTATCGCGCATAAACGAAATAAATAAATAAACATAATCCACTATTTGGTTTCCAGAAATCATTCGACACTTTATAATTCATGTTTTCGAATGGAAAATAAGTTCAAAATGATACCAAACTTCGAAAAACCATGCCGCCCTTTACGTTAAACAGACAAAAAATTGAAAGAAAAAGTAGTATAGCTTAATAATGTCACAGAAGTTTTGTTATTAGTTAGTTTCGTATTCTCTTCGGCATCTTAATGAATTCCAGGCCCTGCCTTTCCTCGGGGATGCAGAGTAGAGCATTTGCGCATACCGAGCGTCGCTTACACTTTAATTGGTCCTGTAACATTACTATTTGCCGATGGCATTCATTGGCCACACCTCGGTGCTTGTATCACTGTTCTCAGAGTGGAATCCAGATCCTCAATCACACAGATTGCACACAGTTCCCTCTCAGCACAAGACATTATCGGAAGGTTATAGTATAGATGTAATAAACAAAAGAATCAGAATGCCCTTCACACCTCAGACAAAACTGAAAACATTCAGATCTAATGTGGGATTTGAACCCAGAGTTTTAGTGTCCACGTAGTTTGGCTGACCTGCCCCAAACTTCAGCGCACAAGACCGAATCCCTTAGGCGGACTAATTGTAAAGGAGTTACGTTACAACGTATTAATTTGAGAAAACCCAGCATAACTGAAACGACTTCTATATGCATTCGCAGCAGTGACGCATCGTGCAAGAGCTCCTTCTTAAGAGGAGGATAGAGAGTAACCTCGTGTGGCCTACAACTCACACTAATTCTTTTCATCAGAGAACAAGTCCTCATCAGGGAACAAGAGTGGGCACCATGCCTCTTGGGCTTTTATCCGCACCCCTGCCGACGCGTTAACGTCGACAGGCTGATGGCCGGATTCAGCTGTAACCCAGTTTACCTTCGCGGCAACCTCCCATACAATACCTGGGTGGGGGCCGCCTTGCTAGCTCAGAGCTCCTAGCTATCCAGGCTAGAACCGGAGTCTCGACAATGCGGCTCGAAGCCCCCATCCCGTCTCCCCAATGCTTACCGCCAGCTCACAACGTGGGTAAAGCCGGTACCGGTGCGACATGAAGGAGGGTAACTGGTTTCCCGCCGGACTTTAAAGTGGGCTCCGGAGTACTCCGAAGAGCATCCTTCGCCCAATCCTGCTCCAAGGTCGACGCGCCATAGGCCCAACTGGTGGGTGGCCGGTTGGCCGACCACTAGGAGCTTTGCATCGCCTTCTCACTGCCTGCACCTTCAAGCTAACGACGTGAGCGGCGCCGCGAGACTCAGGGGCCGGGTGGTCGTCTACGCCACTCCACCAGAGACCGCAACAACCCCATCATCGCGATCCCCTGCGGGTAGAGGAGATAAATTGATTAGTGATTTCGGCGCGTGAACCGCTAGGTCACTAGTACCGTAAGTGTAGTGTACGTTTTTTATCGCGGAAGGTGGCAGTGATTTTAACCCGGTGGTTGGCTAGATCTGGCGCCGACCTACCGTCGGGATACAGGTTTTTCCCCAACCAGTATCTCCCACAAGCGGACACCGCCCCAGCCGGGACAAGCTCTAAGCTCCCGATTGTTATCCCGACGTGTGGTAGTGTTAGATAGATTTATTAAAGTTCGCTTTGAGCTAATGCTCGGTGGCAAACATTATTACAATTAGATATACAATTACAAAACTATTACGAATATTTACAAATATACTTACAATTAGAATTAGAGATTAATATCCTAGTTATAATTAATTTTGAGTTATCTATATGTTGATTTATAGCTTTTGTAACACTTCACTCCACTTCACTTCACTTCACTTCACTTCACTTCACTTCATTTCACTGCGCTGCACTACACTACACTCCTCCCGTCCGTGCCCCCACCACACTACACTTCACTTCACTTCACTTCACTGAATAAGAAGCATGACTATATTATTAATAATACTAACGATTATAATAATGAAACTAATAATAATAATAATAACAACTATAATAACAATAACAATGATAAAAGTCCCAGTGCTATTAATGATGACCTACATAGAATTAAGTATATTTTAAATTTCACTACATTAGAAGGAAGAGTCTCTAGCCCTTTTGCAGGTAGTTTGTTCCAATCTACTATAGTACGATTCACATAGGAGAACTTGCCTACATCAGTTCTTTGCTTTCTACATCGTATTTTCCAGGGATGGTCTCCTCTACTTTTATAATCAGGTTTCTGTAATCTTTTACTGATGTCTGCCCATGCTGAGTCCCCTTTGTATGTCTTGTACATTACGCATAAAGCGCCGTTCCGTCTCTTAGATAAGGGTTCCCATTCATCTCGTACATCAACGCGTCCATGATTTACAAACTTTCCGGCCCGTTTTTGAATTTTATCTAACGCCTCGATTTGCCCTTTCTGTACGGGTCCCAGCAGAGCCGCTCCGTACTCAAAATAGGACGGACAAGTGAAGTATATGCCAAGGATCGGGCATTCGAACTACTGTTTTTAGAATGCGCATTACAAAGTGCAGCGCCCTCCATGATTTTTGACCGTATTGTTAATATGATCCGACCAACCCAAGTCGCTACGCAGGACCAATCCCAAGTACTTACAGTTTTTACACGCGGTATATCGTTAGTTCTAACTTGTAATTCGAGTGTACATTCGAGCGAGATTTGGTAAAACAAATGAATTTACTCTTTTCCGGATTTAATTCCATCTTATTTCTGCACGCACAGTTCCATAAACAGTTAAGATCGTTCTGTAAAACATTTTCATCCGAAGACGCGCCAATACTCCTATATATTATGCAATCATCAGCGAAAAGTCTAACTTTGGATTTTATTCCAGTTGCAATATCATTAATAAACGCTAAGAATCGCAATAGCCCTAACACACTCCTAGGGGACCCAGAGGTTACATCGGCTTTCGATGAGTGTTTGTCACTTATTCTGACTGCTTGAGTTCGGCCGTAAGAAATTCTTTTATCCACAAGATTATTCGGTGATCTAATCCAGTTTTTGACAGTTTTCAATTAAAGGCCATGTGGAACCAGATCAAATGCTTTAGAAAAGTCTAATATTACTGCATCTACCCTATTCCTTCGTCTAATGAATCTGCTATGTCCTGACAAAGAAATAGTCTGGCTGTCGACGAATAGCTAGGACGAACACCGTGTTGATTTTGAAAAAGCCCGTAGGTTTTATTCCAGACTCGTCTAATATATTCCGCAATCGTGTGTTCCATCTGCTTGCATACAACTGATGTCAAACTTATAGGCCTGTAATTATTAACAATCCTTTTGTTTCCTCCCTTGTGAATCGGCATTACAATTGCCTCTTTCTAATTTTGAGGAATCGTATTATTATTTACAGTGACGTCCATTAACCGAGCAAGGTAAGGAATCATGGCTTCTCTCCCAATTTCAATATTTCTCCTGGTATTCCGTCAGGACCTACAGATTTATTTCTCCTAATTTTTGCAATCCTTTTCTAATAATTCCTGCATCGACTCTAAAGGTTTCTATAACGGGTGTTGATTTATTTACTGAAATATGATCCTTCGGCTTGAAAACCGACGCGTAATGCCTATTTAAATAAGCCGCCTTTTCACTGTCATTTGTAATTAACGAACCGTCAGCTCCGCAGATAGGCTGGAATATTTTCTTTGTTCCTGTGTTGTGCATGAAAATATAATTGGGTGTATGTAAGAGGTGAGGATAGGACAAGGAAGAGGAAGGAAAGATCGTAAGCGGTGAGTGTATCGTTTGTTAGGGATACTCCTCCAGCATTCGCCTACTGTTGATTGGAGAAACACGAAAAACTACCGAATAGAGCAAAAGAGGAGGAAACAAGTCATGCAAATACTATTATAGTAAATGGACATGCAACAAATTAGATTACAGGCAGATATACACGAAATTCATTCCCTTGCCGGCGTCATTTTTAGTAGAAGGATTCTCTAGCAACTCGCTTAGGCTAGATTAATGGGAAATTCATTTTTATTAAAAAGTAGTAATTTTTGCGAACAATCAACATGTCACCAGGATTTTCCAGGCCTGTGAATTCCATCACGTAAATTTCAATTCACTGAAAAAGAAAACGACCACACAACTCTCGACTTTGAAACTATAATACTAGGCTAACATAATTTAATAATTCTAGGATGGAAGGTTGGAACAGTACAGCACAGCTGACTTTTATCACACGAATCTGGTTATAAATGGAGTGCGTGAAAAATACACAACTTCTAGGCATGACTTCTCTGAATGAATATCAAAATGCTATCTGAATAACATTGACATCATTTTTTCATAGCAGTAACGCAAAGTTATTCTAGCTTCAAAATCCTTCAACAATGCACTAGTACTTATTAAACAATATTATCGAAATTAACTAATTGTACAGAAAATATTGTAAGTGTATTTCACTATACTCTTACAAGAAACCAAATTCGGAGCCATTTTGAAAGAATTTTGAAACTGTTCCAACAGCTTCCTGAGAATTAGAGCCGTGCACGAGACAATTTTGCTCGAGCACCGCGGCAGTTCTCAGAAAATACGGTAGATGTCAGGCCAGTCAGGACAGGGTTTATGGAAATATGCTTTGAAACCGAGCACCCGATGCGGTTCGAGGAAATGACTCAAGCTAGACGCGTAGGAAGAAAGGCCTCACGGGCAGTGAGATGACGTGCATATATGAGCCACAGTAAGGACGATGGCTGTATGAGCTAAAAGAAAGCGATGTGGGCGTGGAAAATCGGGACACTTTATGTTAATGCTTGGAAATATTACGCTTTATATAATAATAATAATAATAATAATAATAATAATAATAATAATAATAATAATAAATGTTGATTGAAACATTTAAACAAAAATACATTATTTCCAACGTTTTTTAAAAATTTTATCATTCTGGATAAAGTATCATAAAGGTGTGCTGCTCCTCAACGAAAGGGTAAAATATCTGGTGCCACTTATTTAATAGAAACTTTTCTAAACGAAGTTAAAATAATCCGGGAGACGTGGCTCAGTATATCAACTGATGCTACTGCAGTGCCTCTGACCGAGAGGTTCAAGTCCCGACAGTGGCAAGATTTTTCGACACTTGTTTGTCAGCTAGGAGATATTTAGTCGCTGTCTGGAGGATAATTCCAGTGGTTGGATACTCTGATCGGTAGTGGTCAGTGGTTACTTCGATCAACACCAGGCGACTACCGGAGGCGAGTACCCTAAGAAACGGCCCACGGACCGCGCTCTATCTTTCCTTTCTCTTCCATGTCCTATTCGTATCCCTTACACACACACACAGACACACATACACACTTATACTAACATGCACTACACTACCACTTATGCCGGGAGACCGGCCGGGAGCTTAGTGCTTGTCCCAGCTGGGGCACTGCCCCGTTGGTGGGAGATACCTGGTTAGGAAAATCCCGCTAGTCGACGGTAGGTCGGCGTCGGATCTCCCCATCCAGCGGGGAAAGATCACCGACACCTCTCGATGAAAAGCATGCACTACACTTACGGGTCTAATGACACGAGGGGACTAATTCAAGGATAATAATAATATATATTTTTCTAATTCTACTTTTTGACCCTTATGTTTCCAATTCAAAAACAAAACTGCCGCCGATAAAAGAATAGGAATTCCGCCACCGTCAGGAAACGAACGCTAGTGTGTACCGTCTGGTCAGAAACGCTGCAGAGAAAGCGGCAATGCTGGCTCTGAGGTAAGCAAGCCGGTCCTCTTCTCGGCGTAGCAAACAATTTTATTACACTTTCATTGTAGATAATATGTTCAAAATGTTTAATAAAATATTAATTTTTTAGTTGATAAAAAGATTCCGTACCACAAGTAAATAAACAATTTTTGTTTTAATATCCCCTTGGAGATGCCTTGCAAGCGTGTTTCCACTGTGAATTCTGTTGGAACGTTTGGACTGTGGCACCATGAGATAGTATGTCCCGTCCAAACCAATCCGCCTTTACCCTAGCGGGGAGGCCTCGAGGATCCTGCAATCGACCTGGCAAGCGCAAGAAGTAAGAAAGAGATTATGTTCGAAAATATTACGCCATGGGAGATGCACCCCTGACGGTAAATTTCAGTTTTGAAAAACATAATAAATATATATTTATATAAAAACATAAAAATATATATTTATTTATATTTTAATTTGTGAAAATTGAAGTATTTTATAATGAATGGAAATTTTAACAGTTCTGTAAGAGCTTACAACAATTTGTAGTAGTATACACTACTCTGTGGTATACAACAGCTTGTAATTGTGGATGACGGGAAATTGGGATGTATTTCCGAAACGATGGGCGGTCACTGCGCTGAACGCGACTATAGGACTTCGCGCAGAGGTCTCTCCTTTGCAAAGGAAATTTGGTGAACGTTCGAGAAACAGGATCATGGCACGCCATATGCTAATTGGAATGTCCTAGAGACAAATAAGGTCAGTGAGACGAGCGAAATCTTAGAATAGAAAGAATATGTGATTGTGGAAGAATTTGAAGTAGAGAAATCATTCATAGCAGTATCATGCCACAAGTAACATGATAGAAAGATAAATGTTAAGAACCTTGATGGAATGTTTAATAACAGAGGCCCATTTTCAGGATTAATCGCAATGTTTAAATTCTAGGTTAAAAAAATATTTCTAATCAGAGATGTGAAGTCGCAAATTTCAGCATGTTACCCCGTCAAGTACAAAAAATGTACGAGAATGGACTTCATCCATATGGAGGATACACAAGGAAAGAATAATTTGGAAATGGAAAATCAATTACGACCACATAAAACAGTGCGGAATTTAAAATAGAACAATTCCGACCCTGGTGGTTGAACTTTCGAAGGCAGAAGTACAATGGTTCCGTCGGACCGAAGAGATGGGCTACACTTTGTGCTTGGATGTTGGATTCGCTTTTTCAGTAATTTTACCGTATCATTCTACTAAGTGGTTCAGTCACTTTGGAACTCATTCGAACACCGACCCAGCAAATAGCTTTCCCTAGGAATAGATTACACATTTCGCAGTAAAAGTTATTTAGAGCTTGGGAACTGTTTTGGTCAGCATTTTCGGTGTCCGAGCTTGTACATTTGGTGAAATGTAAATTAGCACAATTAATTCATGAGAATATTTATTCCTAATAAATCTTTGCCTCTGCCGTACAAAACAGTGGTAAACACGCTGACAGAGTTAATTCTAAAAAGTTCACTAGTGCCCTCTAAATGAATGTGTTTTAGGATGACTATCTTTACGACGAATGATGGTACATCTCGTCTTATGACCCATTGCTCAAATTATTTCTCTTGGCCACGCACACCAACACATACCAAAACACACACACACACACACACACACACACACACACACACACACACATAGACACTTACATATGTATGTGTATTTGATTACGGGTCATATTTTTGTCGACAATAAATGGTCAATTCAATGAAAATTTATTATTTTATAGTTGTTTTGTTGTGAAACTATTAATTTGAATTAGTTTCTGGTGGTTAATCGTAACTCAAGAATTGTACTCAGATATTTAGGTCAGTGGTTCAAATCTCTAGACTTGTGTCAATAACTTCATCTCGATGAATTATTGATTCAGTTTTTTTTACCCATTGTGAGCATTCTGAGATAGCCTCTTGTTGTGCTTCTGAACATTAAATATAGCTTTTCTCTCTACCACGCCTCACGTACATTTCTTACTGTTAATATATATACATAACATATATCAAAACAAATGTATGTATGTATAACAAAATAAGTTTACTAACAAATTGCGAAGAACTAACTCCACTAACAATTGCCTATTTTCCACGTTGGGATTTAGCTTATGTCAGTAATTAGCTCATGTAGCTTATAGATGTTTCAGTCAGATTCACATTATCTATTGTTCAAAGAACTTCGTATTCAGAACTTCAAGGAACGCCAATGCATAAGCGTGAGCCCAAGAAGAGGGGGGCAGGAAACCATAGCTCTTCTGAACATTTCGAAAGGAGCTCTGTAGCCCTACGTAATAAAACATTTTTTTCCGAAAGTATGACCAATTTCTGATTCTTTCTCTTTTTAAGCTGACACTTTGGTAAATTATATATGACAAATGGGTAAGAGGCTCTCCAAACTATTTGACAATCCTGTAAATGATTCTTTCTTTGCATTAAAGAGAAAATAAGAATTAATGCATCTAAATTTGTGGAAATAACTGTCAAGTAACTTTTAAAGATTGTCACGGGCCAGATATCCAGCGAAGTTAGCATTCCGTAGCCTTTGTACAACCCGTCCATTTAAATATCGCGCCAATTTCTCTTGCCCGCGACCTTCACGTTCTTGGTCAAGAAAATCTTACAGAAAGTAGTATATACTATATTGCACTATCACGACAAATCTATTGTTTACCTAATTCAAAATATATGTAGCATTCCTAACCTATTGTTATTTAAAAATGAATGCAAATACTACTTCTTTGACACTACACATTTTCATGCATGGCTTTTCATTTTTCTTCTTTGTTGTATTCTTTGTCTTTTCTTTCTGAATTCCAAATACATTTTGGCTTTAATATTTTAATCGGATTAATATTATTATGCAGTTTTATCTCTCCTTTTTTCACTGTAGTCCATATTTACTTTCCAATGTTTTCCCAGAAATTTGTCTAAAAATCTGTAGAATGTTTTCATTTTTTTGTGAAATATAATTAATCAGGTTCGCTATCTGTTCGACTCTTGTATTCGTTTGTTTTTCATAAAATGCAGAGACTTAGCATCTTCCTTGTACGACAAAACGGAAGACTTCTTCTATAGCATAAACGCCATTGCGAAAAAGCAAGCAAGCAATGAGGCGCAAGCCGCTGATCGCAGATGTCGCCGAGGACGCTGGCGGGGGGCGGGGCGGGGCGGGGCGGTGGCGGTGGCGTGGCGGGGCGGGGGCGGTGGCGGTGGCGGGGCGTGGCGGTGGCGGTGGCGGGGGCGGGGCGGTGGCGGTGGCGGGGGGGGGCGTGGCGGGGGCGTGGCGGGGGCGGGGCGGGGCAGTGCGGGGCGGGGGCGGGAGCGGCGGGGCGGGGCGGGGGGGGGGGCGGGGCGGGGCGGGGCGGTGGCGGCGGATGGAAGGGGCGGTGGCGGGGCGGTGGCGAGTGGCGGGGCGGCGGTCGGGGCGGTATGGCGGGGCGGGGCGGGCGGGGCGGATGGGCGGTGGCGGGCGGGGTCGGGGCGGGCGGTGGCGGGGCAGGGCAGGGGCGGGGTGAAGGGGGGGCGGGGCGGAGGCGGGGGGGGGCAGGGGCGGTGGCGGGTGGTGGCGGTGAGTGGGGGGGGTGGCGGTAAGGCGAGAACAGGGGCGGTGGCGGTGGCGGGCAGGGGCGGGGCGGGGCAGGTATGGGCGGATGGGCAGGTGGGCAGGGAGGGCGGGGCTGGCTGGGGCGGGCGGGGTGGGGCGGTGGCGGGCGTTGGCGGGGCGGAGGCGGTGGGGGCGGGGCGGTGGCGGGGCGCGGGGCGGTGGCGGTGGCGGGGGCGGGGCGGGGCGGTGGCGGTGGCGGGGCGGTGGGCGGTGGCGGGGCGGTGGCGGTGGCGGGCGAGGGGCGGTGGCGGGGCGGTGGCGGGCGTGGCGGTCGGGCGGGGCGGTGGCGGGGCGGGGCGGGGCGGGGCGGTATGGGGCGGTGGCGGGGCGGGCGGGGCGGCAGGTGGCGGTGGCGGTGGCAGGGCAAGGGCATGGGGCGGGGGCGGTGGCGGTATGGATGGCGGGGGGCGGTGGCGGGCGGGGCGGCGGCGGGGCGGGGCGGTGGCGGCGGCGGGTGGCGGGGCGGGGCGGGGCGGGGGGCGGGGCGGTGGCGGGGCGGGGCGGGGCGGTGGCGGGGCGGGGCGGGGCGGCGGTGGCGGCGAGGCGGGGCGGGGCGGGGCGGTGGCGGGCGGCGGTGGCGGGGCGGCGGCGTGGCGGGGGCGGTGGCGGGGCGGTGGCGGTGGCGGTGGGCGGTGGCGGGGCGGTGGCGGGGGCGGGGGTGGAGTGGGGAGGGAGGCGCGGCCGCGCGTCGCTTGTCTCCTCCCGCCGCTTCAAAGCCCCGCCCCGTCCCCCGTGCGCATCGCCCTCCCGACTTCTCTTGATCTCCTCCGCCGCGCCGGGCCGCGCCCGGAGGAGACTCCAGTCTGAGGGAACTCGGAAACTCTGACTTGTAAGAGCGTTAGCTAATGTTTTCCGATAACAGCTACAAAACAACTTCCTGAAGTCGGAAACCAGGTCGACCTGTTGCTGCTTAGAATCCTGCCTCCTGCTGCTGACTGGTTAATAATTCGAGACGTAAGTTGTCAGGCGCGTAATAATCTAATTTTATTACACGTCGTCTTGCCTGCCGTAATGGAAAGAACATGTTAATGAGGTTAGAGTTGAGCTAAGTTGAGCTAAAGGCCACAACAAGTTACTAATATGCTTTGAAGATTAGTTCAGACAAGCCTTCATGAATATCAGGTATACTGTTAAGTCATCTGTTAAGTGTTATAGGTATCCTGCAAACCGACTTTTCAATAACTTTTTCTTCAAACGCTTCAGCTATTGCCAGAACCAGAAAATGAGGTAATAGTTTCATTTGGCGAGGTGAAGGTGATAATAAGATAACAAATTAATTTTTCCAGAGTTCACCTGATTATAAAATATCTTAAAACAAAACTATGACGCTTTCAATAAGTATATCGAAACCTGTAAATACGAGCTTGCGTGGTAAATATGGTTTAACAAATTGACGTCACATATCAACAGGACCTGATTAAAGATTTCGGGCCTCGAAGTACAAAATCGTATTAGAGCTCCATTTCGAAAGAAAATTCTCCAAATTTACAAAAAGCACTAATTACAATGGAGTAACTTCTTGTACAAATTTAAATAGAAATGCATTATTATTTTAGATACATTTTGACATTTTAAAAATTGTAAGTGTTTTTCTGGCGCGCAGACTTCGACGGATGAACGTTCCAAAAGTAACTGCTCATTTTACAATTCGGTGAATCAGAACCTGCATGTACATGAACATAAATTCTCTGTTCATATATCTTAAATTTTCTTAGGATCTATTTAAACATCTGTAAGCGAAGACGTTTCTTTATAAAATAGTACTGAAGTTTATTACAGGTTCTCATTTATTCTCTTAGATATAACGAGAAGCCATGTGAAAGACGTAAGATACGAAAGAAATTACTTGTAAATTATCTCTAAATACGCCTTGCCGTAAATAAAAAACCTAATCATACTGTCTAAACATTTCCAGAGTATCCACGTTACAATTTCAACAACATTAGCTTATTCAAACAGATCGAATTGAGCAAAACATTTTTATTTTTGATTCTAAGGCGAAATTCTCCAAAAATATATCACAGCAAAAGAAAAGGTAAGAGAAAGAGTTTAGGGAAATAATAAATAAATCCAGAAGAATCAAATAAAGAAAACTAAATAGTACCGGAGAAACAAAAAGCAAAAAATAGTAAACGTAGAGAGGGAGAGATATTGATGGCATTTGATTATTAACTGTGGTTAAAAAATTAAAAAAAACCAAATGCGGTTAAAGAGGAATCGTAATCAAAAGGTTGATGCAAATAAGAAGATTCCGATGCTAATATTAATTAAATTAAACAAAACAGCGACTGGTTACAAAAAATATAGATTGAAGAAAGTTGACGAGAAATTGTTATGATTGGCGAAAAAAATTTGCGTGGTCCATTTCATCACATAAGACGACTGAATAAAGATATAACATCATGTCAACATCCAAAAACTAAAGGTGCTAAAGAACGGCACAGACTTTCTCGTAGTGAAGTTTTCAAATTTTCTTTGTGTGGACTGGTACTGCACAGTCTTGTCCCTCCTTCTTTCCTGCTTCTATCTATTGCGGCCCAAATAATTTCTTTTTTAATTTTCGCAAATTTTCGGTTTCCAAATTGTTTAACCTAATTAAGTTTTAATAATATTAAATAAGGCTATAACGTCCTAAATATAAATTTCAACAAAATGTGAAGCTGTTTTTAAGAAAATGGCGATTAAGCATTACTCTAAAAGCGAAATTTGAAGCTCTTTTTTACAGGAATCTATTGAGTTTTAGAAAATTTCATTTCAGTCATTTCAAAAACTTCCACTAAAAAATGCAATAATGTATACAAATTGATGGAAATGTGCATATTAATAGCGTTGGAGATATTTCAAAAAAATTACATTTTTGTAATTTTTTAAAAAAACAAAAGAATAGGGCTAAAAAGTGTTTATTTCCTCGGATAGGGTGCATTTAGTGACTATCTCTATCATAAATTGAAAGAAAAATTTGGAGCCGGGGACTCCAAAACGTGTTTTTCCGTTGAAATCTAGAAATCGATTTTCTGCAGCATTACATTACTTTCTCTATACTACGTATTATGTACGTATATATGTACCACTCCCGGATATACGTATGTATACGATAAAGTAAAACGTAGTACGTGTCAATGGAAGGATCGAGGAACATGTCGATAATGTATACCCTGTCAGCACACTTTTTCACCTCCCATTGTATCCTCCATCTTTCTTTATCGATTATATTTTATATCGATCGAACTTATTTTCTATATTTATCCTAAATTTTATCCCTTTTGTATTTGACTATGATAACAGTAATGCTACGTTTTTCTTGCTAGTAGGTGGTAATCAGCTGACAAGTTACAACTAAAGCACAAAATTAATTATTTTTCAATACAATAAATAAAATATGAATGCAATCACTTAACAATTTCTACACGTCCTAAAAATACATCGGTATTTGCTCATAAAAAGAAAAAGTAATTATATTTTGTAAAAGGGACTACAAATATATGTTTGTATGCATTCTGGAAATGTCTGGAATGAACTTCTATAAAGCCTGTTTTACACGGTCATTTTTTCATCATTTCGTCGATATGAGCAGACTGATGTGATTTATATGAAAAAATGATGCATGCTTCATTTTTCCGTACAGATTTCATCCAGTTTGACTACAGCGCTCCTAGTGTCACTTTATGGAACTTTCTTCGATTGCGTGAGTTCTCCGGCAGGAGTATATATATCTGGTGCGAGGCGTGGCACGTGTTGTTTGTGATATTGAGTCTTTGCGTTCAGTGATCCTCTCGCAAATAAAACCACAATACCTCACACATCTTTCTACTCCTTACTCTGCGAATTCGTAACTATCTGATCATTCTTCCCGCTAATTTAATTTGTTTCTGTAAATGCGATGTTCGACTGTTAAACTTCCAGCGCTTTTTGCGGCGTTTGGAGGAAGTATTATCACGATTACGTACAGACCAGCCATGACCGTGTAAAACGTTGGAATCACGTTCATCCAGTTTCAGTACGCATAGAACCGAACATCCTTTTTCCATCCAGTTTCTGTACAGAAAATGGTGAAAAATTACCGTGTAAAACAGGGTTAAGGCGGAGGCCAGTGCGTTTTGCATTGGCCAGCATTGCAGTTGGCGCGGGCGCGGCGGGGCGGCGTGCGAGGTATCATCGTGCGCGCTGTTGTCTCGGGTCCTTTCTTCTGCGCGCTCACCCGCCCATCCGCGTACAAAGGCGCCGACGTCACCTAAGCCAACGACGGCTCCTCGACGCCGTCGCCCCACCGCCGCCGCCGCCGCCGCCGTCACAGGCGTTTGAGGACGCCACGTTCGCGATTGATTGTCGCGGATCAATAACCTCCTGGCCACGCCGCCTTCACCGCGCCGCCACCGACGCCGATCGGCGGCGCGAGGCGCAGATAACACGTCAGGGATCAGCAGCACCGCCCCCGCTCATACCCCCTTCTCCTGACCTCCTACCACGCTCCTTCTGCCTTCATTTGTTTATGGGAGGGTGGGTGAGGGTTCTCTTTTGTATTTCATGAACTCGTTGCATGACCCATTTGCCCCAAACTTTAATTCACAATTAATAATTATCAAATTAATTTTTACAATTCCATAAGTATTCAATAATGACTATATTTCTTTTAAATTGTGCTGTGTGAAAAATAATTATTGATGATACGAGTGTAACAAGTGAAATTTTATTTTGCGAGTGGGAATGTTGCGACAAGAAGTTGATAAGTCGGGTGACGCAATCCAAGCAAAATGAAATCACATTTACCAGTGTGTCATAAACTATTCTTTTCTACTACATTCCATAATTCTGTCATTTGTCTGCAACCCGTTACATAATGATACTCAGTACGATACAGGTTCTGACTAATCACAGAGAAGTTTACAAACCAAGTATTGACACTTCATTAATTATTGAGAATCATTCTAGTAAACGCCTTGTTTGATTGTGTACATTAAAATTGCATTTAATGTTATATTATGTGTATCAGTTTTAATTTATTTTGTTATCAGTAATTTTTAAGTAGAATATTATTTAATATAAATTAGACCGCAATTTCGCTTTGATCCTATTTGACTAGCGCAGAGGGAACATTTGACTGACGTTAAAAATCAGAACGCAAGTTATTGTGTGTTATATGTTGCTGCTGTGTGTTTGTACTTTAAAACCAGTCAATTCTATAGTAATGTCTAGTCAATCAAAGGACGAGTTGGCAGATCCAGAAATAAGGGAAAAGACGAATATGCTGATCTCGGAATTATTGCCATAACTTCTGTATTCTCTCGTATTGGTAAACCAAAGCCACCTGCGGCAGGTAGGGTAGCTGTCCGCTAGGTGGCCTGGCAGCATGTCAACTGCCACGAAACCATTCAATGTAAATTAACCTATAAAAGTCGTAGAAAATTCATCCTATGAAACTGGATGTAATGGTATGAAAACTCGTGTGAAGCTTTACATACTGCTCGTACCTGCCTCGTATCGTAATACCACACCGTGTAATATATAATACCCATCATTACATCATCGTTTCATAATGTACTATTTACTAGAAAGCCTTACTGACGTTCATTTTTTTTTCAAGTATACAAATCTCTTAACGATACATGAAGGTCAGTAGTAGCCGACGCAGTTACACAAAAGTATTTCGTTTTTCTTTTCTGCATTTACAGATTTATGTGGACGCATGAGTATCGTCTCACTTTTAGCAATATGCTAAAAATTTTACCTTTAGCAAGGTATGCTTCTCCGGAAAGAATCGGCTTTACTAATGGCTGTCTAAAAATAATGATTTCTATGTCAAAATGAGACCTCATTCTTAATGATCAATTGAATTTCATCTCTCATGATACAGTTTGATTTTACTGCTTCAAATGAGTCTTGATAAATCTACAGGCAGAAAGAAAATATTCATTTGAAAGAAGTTCGACATCTTGAGTCATGTATTCACATACATGAATCAGAAATATTTATTGTAACCAGAGCAAACAAGATAGTCTTAGTGAAAAGAGATATCTACAAACCAAGTTGTATATTCTTATTACTGGGATGAAAACCCTAGTTTCAGGTCTCCTCTTTGATAAAAAATCATACAAAAGAAACTTGTCACCACCATTTTGATCTAACACTGATAATTTCATTAGATCTTCACCGCAATAGGACACGGTGAGCATGTCACTTGTCGTTTTTTCATTAAATATTCTCGTTTGGAAGCTAAGATCCAATATACTGATAAATATTCAGAATATCTGGGCAGTGGCACTATGGACTTTCGGATGCTATACATTTTAGGCATTTCATCATTATTCAGCTTGAGTTTTGTCTGTTGAAAAATACGGTTTTTTAAAAAGGATTGTTAGGAAATAAAGAAAGAACGAAAGAAAGAAATGTCAACTGAAAATTGCCTTGAGATAACGTGGTTTGACAAAGAATGTAAGAATTGCCTATAGTCTTTAAAAATTTGGGAAAAAAACAGAATTTGAATCAGTCCTCAAATCAAATTTAAAAACAGTAAAAAATAGATGGAATAAACGGATTGGAAAAAACGAGTGCGAATCGAATCTTTTGGTTGCCTCGGGGGGTGGGCTGAGTCCGGGAACCCGTCAGCTAAAAAAGCCTCGAAGCACAATGTGCAGCCGTGCGCTCTCAATAAAATTAATGGTTTGCAAGGGCGCGGGCCGCTTCGCGGCCGCCCCGCCCGCGCCTTCGGCGTGGCCGCGGCCGCCCCGGCTGCGCCTCGTGCTGGGCGGCGCGGACGCCCTCTGACCCGCGGCATCGCGGCGGAGGCGGTCCGTTCGCGTTCGCGTCGGCGGTCGCGTTCACTTTCCCCGCCGGGAGCACACGGCACTCGGCGAGTCCGGACGCTTTGCGGCTGACAGCCTGAGCGAGGACCTCTTACGAGGGCGATGGCTGCGGAAAACCCGCAGAAAGCAGGAAGCTCGCGGTGAGTCGGACCCAGGTCGCCAAATAGGCAGGAATAGGCTTTAAGAATAGGATGTGAACATCAAAGGTCTAGGCTCTAAGCTCGAAATCAAGACTCCATGGTACATAAACACATTTGATATTGTCGGTCTCAGAAACTTGGTGGAAGGAGGTGAGACTTAAATGTGTCTGGTTTACAGCCATATGAAAAACCCTAAAAACTAGAGGGAAAGGGTAGGTACCCGGGAGGTGTTGGGTGCATATTTCAGGATAGGTTAGGCAATTTATTTATGAAATTACAACAACCCCGACAATTTTCTTTGTATTAGACTAGTAATGCAAAATACAGACTCGCAATTGTATTTATATACCGTCACCACAGGGCTGCGTTATTATTCTCAGAAGTTTGGGAAACCAATAATTTCTTAGACCCCGTTGAAGAAAAGGTATCCGAATACTGATTACTAGTCTTGGGTGACATGAATGCTAGAATTTCGAGCAGGAAGTATTTTCGGATTTCGATCGGCAAGAAGCGAGCTAATTCTAGAAAAGCAAAGACTCAGTCATCAATAATGAGGTCAGGAATTGTTAGAATTATGCGAGAGATTTAATCTCAAAATCTTAAATGGCAACTATGGACAGGATACTAAAGGGGGAAAACTAACTTTTATAGTGGAATGGAGGTAGTGTAATAGTTTTGCTCTGTTGTCTCATGAAAGAATAAACAATTTATTAGATTTTGGAATCGAATTACGGGCAGAATCCGACCATTTGCCTGTGTGCGTTCATTTAGCAGAAAATGTACTGAACTGCCACAGGCAGGGGCGGGGGAGCAACAAACTCACAATAGCAAGAGAGTATATGGAGAGGAAAAGGACAGGAATTTGCAGAGGCTATTCTTAACTCGGTGGGGGTGGGCACGAGGGAGCGTCACCGGAAAGGCAAGCAAGAATTTAAAAAGGGAGACTTTTTCCCGCGGGGAGGGCATCAAGGGGGGGAGAGGAGGAAGGGTACGACCCAAGGATGGTTTAAGCGAGGAGGTCGGGGTGAGCAGGCGAAGCAATAGTAGCTAAGAATGTTCCAGAAACAGGGGAACCGGAAGGAGAAATAGTTACTTGTTACTACGTAGAAGAGGCCACAATTAAGAAATCGAAGAAATCTTGGCAGGAGAGTGAGACAGCAAGAATAGAGGCAATTTTAAGAAACAATCATAATAAATCAATTTGGGACGTTATAAGATCACTGCAATAAAAAAAATAAGTAATGCATTCATCAGACGCGTGGAGCAGTATTTCACGGGCGCTCGAAATAGCGAATATTGAAACGGGGATATATATTATCACGGCCCGGGGATGTCCCTGAATTAGACGAACGATAACCTGAATGAAGTGAATGGGGCTATGCTAGCCATGAATAATAAGAAGGCAGGCGGCGCGGACGGCATTCCGACACAATTTATTTCGGAATTGTGGCACATAGACCCAGAGAGTATTCTAAATTTATTTAATGAAATAGTTGATTCTGGATCGTATCCAGAAACGTGGAGTAAAGGATCTCCAACCAGTCTTTAAGAATAAAGGTATACGAATTGCCCGAAAAATTATCGCGGAATTAGTTTTTTACCAGCGCTGAGCAAGCTTATTTTGAAAAATACTCAACGGGCGACTGAGGAATGGGGGGAAAAAGCACAGAAAAATATCAGAATTGCAAGAGGCTTTAGGAGGTTTCCCGACTACCGACAATATCTGTGTTAGATACCCTAGAAAAGCAGGCGCTTGCGCGTAAACGGGCCAATTATATTGCAGTTTTGTAGATTTGAAATGGTTTTTGACTCTTAAATAGGAAAGCTTTATGGAAAAAAACTTAATGAGCTTAGCGTCTCACGTAAAGTTTTAAAAGTGTTGCAGAGCATATACGAAGACGAAAATTTTCTGTGTCAGGTGCGGTGATGAAGTACAACGCAAAAAATAAAATTGACAGTAGGAGTAAGACTGGGTTGTGCTCTCTCGCCGCTATTGTTTATCTTGTTTATAAACGATTTATTGACGTGGTTACAGGATGCGGATACATCTGCCCCGGAAATTGAGGGCCTGAACATTCCGGATTACTATATGCATGATTTAGTTTTGTTCGGAGACATTGACGGCTTACAAAGTTTAAATATCCTAGAAACGTATAGTGAAACATGGGGATTAAAAATAATATTCAAAACCAAAGTAGTTGTCTTCAAGAATGGATTTATCTTAAAAGGAGAAATGGTTTTACGCTCAGGAGGAGATTGACCAAAACATTTACATATCTTGGGCAAAAATTTTTCCCTGAATGGTGGATGGAGTAATCACATAGTGGCGGCGTACATAAAGGAAGAATTGCGCTCAGAAATCGTTTGCGCAGTGCGCAGGGTTCCGAATTGCCCTTTCAAGGTGCGAGACGATGTTTAAATCGCTAGTTCTCCAGCAATGAATATGGGCAGAAATTTGGGAGGGATAGGATAGATCGACTAGAAAGCGTCGAAACAGATTATTTCAAATTAATTCTCGGGGTCTCTAGATTCGCAGCAAATGCCGGAGTCCTAAAGAGGTCGGTAGTGTAGGGAAATTTTGGGAAAAATTTTAAAATGAAACCCCTTAAACTTTTGGGTTAAATTAGCAGGTGAACAGACGACTCACTTATAAATAGATGTTTCGGTGCAGTTACAGGAAGCAACCAACGCTACTGGTCGTATAAAATTAAACTGCTACTGGAACGTTCAGGTCTGGAGACGTTTCTCCGGAAATGGTGGGGATAGGGGAACACGTGACATAGAACGGTTAATTTTGGGTAGACTTGCGGATATTAAAAGGCAAAGATCCTCAGCAACGGCCGAAAAAAGTTCGCTAGTTGCGAAATTCACCGAGTCCGTTAGGTGCGAACGTTACGTAAACACACCGCAAAAAGGACGCAAGAGGGGATACGCTTGGTTCAGGGTCGGGGTGGATGCAACGTAGATTAAAGGACTCGAATGGTAATGGCATCTGTGTGCTTTGCGGTGATAGGGAAGACTGGATCCATATCCTTTTAATTTGCAGTGGACCGAAACTTGAGAGGAAAATGGATGGGAATGGGAAATTCACTTCCAACATAGGAAGTAACGCTCGCCCAAAACATTCTAGGGATAAAGAGCTAACTTCATGAAAGAATTAGGAAAATTTCTGGGAAAAGGGTTGGACCACTGAGAAACGGAAATTAAGGAGTGGAAAACAGCAGGGTTAGTACGAGCAGAGCCTAGACTGGAGAGAAATAGTAATAAATCAATAAACTAAACAAAAATTTAAATTATCAGTAAGTTATGTTAGGTTAGTAAACAGTACAAAAAAAAAATTTAAAAAAAAAATAAAAATAAAATAAAAAATAAATTGTAGTCAATTGTTAAGTATAAGTAGATAAATAAGTCAATAAAATATATATATATATATATATATATATATATATATTAACTTAAAATAATTAAAATAAGTTAAATAAAATTAAAATTAAATTAATTTAAAAAAAGTTAAATAAATTAAAATAAGTTATATAAATTAAAATTAAATTAATTAAAATAAGAATAAATTAAAAATAAATTAAATTAAAAAAAAATAAAAGAAACGGCTAAAATAAAGACATTAGCGAAGGGGGGAATGAAATGTTAGGGGAGAGGTTGGTGCGGACGATTTTCTGTGGGGTTTTTTGTTTTCAGGTGCGGTGGGGGCCAAACACTGGAAGGAGAATGCCTGACGCCCGCGCCAAATAAATAAATAGTCTAAAAAACCCGGGTAGAGAAAATTTACTCGCTTCTGAGCGGTTTTTCCCCTTCAGGGTTTTTCCTCAGTGACCTTATGGTCTCGTTTCCGCGGCTTTGAGGCGATGGAGAGACCATTGGGGTGAATAACAGAAGGCGAAAGGTTAGAACTCGTAGAATGTAGGTATTGTAATGGCTTAAAAGGGCCCTTTGGCCTAGCCACATTGGATCAAGTTTCTAATTTTTCTGTAAATTACCCATTAAATAAAAAAATTAATGGTCAGATGAAATCTCGTTTTTACTTCGTTCCAGTCTGAGCATAACATTCACGTCACATCCCCATTTGTTTTTGATTGATTGATTGATTTTTGCGGGTTTCCGGGCGCGTCAACTGCTTCGGTCAATTTGTCCCAGGTGCATGTTTTTCTCGGAGATGGCGTGATCTTCCCCGCCAGATGGGGGATCCGGGACCGATCTACCGTCGGCTAGTGGGATTTCCCCAACCAGGACTTTTCCACCAGCGGGGGACCGCCCCAGCGGGGCAAGTTCTAGCTCCTGACCAGTCTCCCGGAATATGTGGTAGTAGTGCATGTTGGAAGTGTGTGTGTGTAAGGGAGAGAATAGGACAAGGAAGAGGAAGGAAGATCGACGGTCCATGGCCCGTTTGGTAGAATACAGCCCGGCATTCGCCTGGTGTGATAGGATAACTATGGAATCCCTCCGATCACAGCAGCCGGCAACTAGAATTCTCCTCCAGACAGCGACTGAATTAGACCTAGCTGGAAAGCTAGTGTCGAAAATCCTGCTGCCGTCAGGACTCGAACCTAGGACCTCCCGGTCAGAGGCGCTGCAGTGACATCAGTTGACGCACTGAGCTACCACTACTAGTTGTTCACGCATAATTTAACTTCATGTTACTTGGTTTTCAAATCTTTGGCATTTATGATCACCAAAACTGTGTTCTTCCCACGTATTTAGTTTGACAGTTTAGTTATTAAGAAGCGATGTTTTGCAATACCAAGTGTTCTCTTGGCGCTAATGCAATTAACGATATTATTTAAAATAGGATTTATAAAACCTATATTTTTGTAAGAATTTCCAATCTAATTAATGAACGAAGGAATAAGAACAATGTATTGTGAAAGATAATCTTTGCAAAAAACGTTTTATAAAGACAGAAATATTTAGTTTATTTCGAATAAAAATTTGAGGCAAAATATTAATTTTAAATAAATGAATCTATTTTATTGATTTTGCGTTGTTCAAGAATCTCATACCGTAGTGACACTTGCAAACAATTATATTAATGCAGAAAGTTTTGGTGCATTAGTCCTTGAATAACAGTCCTTAAGTAAATTGATAGCTAAATAAAACATTTTACAACAGGCAGAAAATAAAATTAACCCGTTGAAAAAAAATATTGAAGTAAAATTGAAAATGGCCCCCCCTTGGCCGGCAGAATGAGTCAAGATATTCTGGTGGTAATAAAAGGAACAGCAACAAAATCAATAACATCACTATCTAATGTTCAGTATTGAAACCAACATCCGCTAAACAACATCGTTTCAGCCGTAATGTTTTCATATCTCCATCACACAACACCATTTTATTTTTTAAATTTTATTACGTCTTGTTCGGCATTTCTGCCTTTCAAGGGTGTTTATACATGATTTCATTAACTATTGGATGAACCATCCTCAGGTCTAAATGTCAATATAATAAAAATAAAAAAGAGCATGGGAATTTGTGTGTGTGTGTGTGTGTGTGTGAGTGAGTGAGGAGGAGTGGGAGGAGGAGTGAGTGAGGAGGGAGAGAGAGAGAGAGAGAGAGAGAGAGAGAGAGAGAAGAATTATATTTTCTGATATTTAAAGGAGGCTTGAAAATGTCCTTAGGATAGCGTGGGTGGATGCTCTGTAGTTGACTGTACTTCTTCCCTAAATTGTAAGTTGCTATAACTAGGAATTGAATTGATTATATTTTTAATTCTGTATGTAATTGTTTATTGTTTACAAACCATGGAACTTAAGTAGTTTTTCTGAGGCACTTATTTTGTATAATTTGAAGTTTGTTAATGTGGCTATGGGCTGCTTTTTTTTATAGATTATTTTACCGCATTCAATGCTAAGTGAAGATTTATGATTTAATAAGGGATATAATTTTATAATTTTTGAGTATGTGTTGTTTACTATGTTTGTGATGTGCTTTCCAGGTTCATTTTGTGACCATTTTATATCCAAACGGGGCT